>JAEIFT010000932.1:0-35860 GCA_018904225.1 Lordiphosa mommai
TACTCTGTACCGAAGGTACACAGATATATTGGGTTTGTGCAAAATGTATGTAACAGCCAGAAGAAGCATCTCCGACCCCATAAAGTATATATATTCTTGATCAGCATCAACAGCCGAGTCGATATAGCGCATGTCCGTCTGTCCGTCTGTCCGTCTGTCTGTCTGTCTGTCTGTCCGTCTGTCCGTATGAACGAAGAGATCTCAGAGATGGTAAGAGTAGAGGTTTGAAGTGTAAGGAACATATATTTCTTATACTTGCAGGCAGACAAGTTTAGTTTTGATTTTGCCACGCCCCCCTGCCTCCCCGCAAATTAAAAAAACTGAATATCTTCCACAATTTTGGAGTTACGTTGTTCGAACCTTTTAGACATATATTCTACTCATCATTTCTTATCAAGCCCCCATACATCGTTTTCCGATCAGATGAACAATAGTGGCGCTATATGTAAAGAAAATTTAATGCAACGCCACAACAACAACACCGAAGCCACTTACGAGAAAGAGAGCGAGTTAGTCCCCTACCTTATTTACTATTGGTCTTTTTTGTTTTTCCATACGTTGTTTTAAATAGATAGTTGTAAAAGAGATAACATGCAGTAATAGATGAGAGGTGTTATTTTTGAGGTATTTAGATATATTTTTTTGTTAATAGAAATTATACAAATTTTATTATTTTACAAATTATGTACTAGGGTAATTCTACCCATCATTACTTATCGAGCCCGTACATCGTTTTTCTACTATTTGAAGGTAATTCGAAACAGTTGCCCCCCCAATTTTTTGAAAACTCACCCCTTAAAATTAATTTGTAACTTACAAACAAGCACAGAAGTATAATATTGCCGTCGGCCAACGATGCCTTTCTTACTTTTTAATGTGTGTGTAAACTAGCCCCCTGGTTCATGTTTCGTACCCCCCCGAAAATTAATCAGCTGTTTTTGAAAATCGATCTGGCAGCCCCATGAACAATATCAGAGCGCATTTTCGGCGCATTCTAAGAGCCATGTAATTAAATAGGCAGCGAAAATGTAATATGTGTCTGAGTACCTAGCTTTAACAGTGAATAACTTAATGCTAAATTTTTGATCAATTCTTTATTAAGACCGTATTAAGGCGACTTGGCATGGAGTCTACTAGAGATTGAAGGGTAGATGGGCGATAGTGGCCAATTCGTGTGCTTTTGTCAGTTCCAGCTGTTTGGCTGTTTCGAATTGCTTTCCATTTTTGAATACCTAATCCGATTGAAATCCGAACTTCAAGATGGACAGCTCAGTACTACTATATTTCGTTCGGTTAAAAAATTTGTGGTCACCTGTACATTGTGAATTGACGCCTTGTCTTGTTGATAAGTCCAGTTATCACCAAGTACCTAACCAGCGAATTCCACCAACTTATTATTTGAAAACATGGCATACATTTAGGCATTCATTACTTCCACTGTAGCAGAACGCTGCCCATACCATGACTGTCCCTCCACCAAAACCACGCTTGTAACAAGATCGCTGACCGCAAAACTAGGTCCAAATCGGATGACTATATCCTGTCATGGAAACGATCGGTCGGAAAATGTGTCGTACTGAGAAGTCAACAAACTGACTTTGAATGATTTTGAATGTAGAAATATCTGATATATATATCCTTTATATATTCGATTGGATATTTGCAAGTGTATTAAAACTTCGGCACAGTCGAAGTTAACTTTGCCTTCTCGTTTTTACTGAAATATGGCTCTAAAATACTTTTAAATCGGTTAAAAACGGTTCGGAACCGAAAAAATACTCAACTTCACAAGGATTGTAACCTTAGCTTAACTAGCATATAACCCGGCGCGCTTCGCTTCGCCACCATCAGTATAGCCGCCAAAATGATGAAAAAAACGTTTGGCAATGATCCCACCCCCGCCCCATTTTCCGACCATCAGAAATGAGAAAATTATTTTCCACCTACTTGGCCCGTTAAGCGTACAAACCCTGAAACCACCCCCGGCACCCATTATCCGACCTTGAGGATGAGTATGCGCAAAGCTAAAAACTTTATCCTATTTAATTGGCCCATAGAGCTTTCAAATCAAATTTAATACATATCGGCTAAAAACCCACCCCCGCACCCATATTCCGACCTTTGCAGTGAACTTCCCGAAATAAAAAAACACGTGTTTCCATTTATTCTGACCCTAGAGCTTACAAAACGAATATTATTCAGATCGGCTCACAAATAGCCACTGTCACTGAACCGAAATACGCCCACCATTATTCTTGCCTGTGGGCGGAAATTCTACCACCGAGAAATCAAATGTCTAATAATATTCTATAATGTGTTCACAAACCGATTTTGAAGCCAATCGGATGAAAAATAGGTTTTTCCATATAGAATTTTCCGAATTTCCCGACTTTTTGGGCGGATTTTCCAAAATCAGAAAATTTTATGTCTAATTAAGTTGCATATTATCCTTACAAACCGAGTTTGAAGTCAATCGGATTAAAAATAGTTTTTCATATAGAATTTTCCAGGTATTTTCTTTGTGGGCGGATTTTCCAACATTTGAAAATCTCATGTCCAATTACTTAGCATACCTCTCCTTACAAACCGAGTTTGAAGCCAATCGGATGAAAAATAGTTTTTTCCATATGGAATTTTCCGGGAATTTCCCGACTTTTCGGGCGGATTTTCCATCATCGGAAAATCTCAAGTCTAATTATTCTGCTTACCATCCTCACAAACCGAGTTTGAAGTCATTCGGATGAAAAATAGATTTTTCTATGAAGAATTTTCCGGCCATTTTCCTTGTGGGCGGATTTTCCGAAATCTGGAAAACAGGTATCCAATTATTTCGCTTACTTTACTTACAAACCAAATTTCAAGTCAATCGGATGAAAACCAAAATTTTCCCCATAGTAGCTTTTCCGGGAGTTTTCCACCCCTTAGGAATGGAATTTTCCAAAACCCCGCCTTAGTGCTCACTTTCAACTCATAAGGAAACTTCTGTGAAAATTTCAGCTTTCTATCTCTTACCGTTCAGGCTCCACGTTGATTGCCAATCAGTCAGTCAGTCAGTCAGTCAGTCAGTCAGTCAGGACAAACTCTTTTATATATATAGAGACTAGCATATAACCCGGCGCGCTTCGCTTCGCCACCATCAGTATAGCCGCCAAAATAATGAAAAAAACGTTGGCAATGATACCACCCCCGCCCCCATTTTCCGACCATCAGAAATGAGAAAATTATTTTCCACCTACTTGGCCCGTTAAGCGTACAAACGCTAAAACCACCCCGTCACCCATTATCCGACCTTGAGGGTGAGTAAGCGCAAAGCTAAAAACTTTATCCTATTTAATTGGCCCATAGAGCTTTCAAACCAAATTGAATACATATCGGCTAAAAACCCACCCCCGCACCCATAATCCGACCTTTGCAGTGAACTTCCCGAAATAAAAAAACACGTGTTTCCATTTATTCTGACCCTAGATCTTACAAAACGAATTTTATTCAGATCGGCTCACAAATAGCCATTGTCACTGAACCGAAATACGCCCACCATTATTCTTGCCTGTGGGCAGAAATTCTAACACCGAGAAATCAAATGAATAATTATTTTCTATAATGTGTTCACAAACCGATTTTGAAGCCAATCGGATTAAAAATAGGTTTTACCATATAGAATTTTCCGACTTTTCGTGCGGATTTTCCAACATTGGAAAATCTCAAGTCTAATTATTTTGCATACTATCCTTACAAACCGAGTTTGAAGTCAATCGGATGAAAAATAGTGTTTTCCATATAGAATTTTCCGGCCATTTTCCTTGTGGGTGGATTTTCCACCAACAAAAAATCACATGCCTAATTATTTAGCAAACTACCCTTACAACCCGAGTTTGAAGCCAAACGGATGAAAAATAGTTTTTTCCATATGGAATTTTCCGGGAATTTCCCGACTTTTCGGGCAGATTTTCCATCATCGGAAAATCTCAAGTCTAATTATTCTGCTTACTATCCTCACAAACCGAGTTTGAAGTCAATCGGATGAAAAATAGTTTTTTCCATGAAGAATTTTCCGGCCATTTTCCTTGTGGGCGGATTTTCCGAAATCTGGGAAACAGGTGTCCAATTATTTCGCTTACTTTACTTACAAACCAAATTTCAAGTCAATCGGATGAAAAACAAAATTTTCCCCCATAGTAGCTTTTCCGGGAGTTTTCCACCCCTTAGGGGGTGGAATTTTCCAAAACCCCGCCTTAGTGCTCACTTTCAACTCATAGGGAAACTTCTGTGAAAATTTCAGCTTTCTATATCTTACCGTTCAGGCTCTACGTTGATTGCCAATCAGTGAATCAGTAGTCAGAATCAGTCAGTCAGGACAAACTCTTTTATATATAGAGAGACTAGCATATAACCCGGCGCGCTTCGCTTCGCCACCATCAGTATAGCCGCCAAAATAATGAAAAAAACGTTGGTAATGATACCACCCCCGCCCCCATTTTCCGACCATCAGAAATGAGAAAACTATTTTCCACCTACTTGGCCCGTTAAGAGTACAAACGCTAAAACCACCCCCGTCACCCATTATCCGACCTTGAGGGTGAGTAAGCGCAAAGCTAAAAACTTTATCCTATTTAATTGGCCCATAGAGCTTTCAAACCAAATTGAATACATATCGGCTAAAAACCCACCCCCGCACCCATAATCCGACCTTTGCAGTGAACTTCCCGAAATAAAAAAACACGTGTTTCCATTTATTCTGACCCTAGATCTTACAAAACGAATTTTATTCAGATCGGGTCACAAATAGCCATTGTCACTGAACCGAAATACGCCCACCATTATTCTTGCCTGTGGGCAGAAATTCTACCACCGAGAAATCAAATGTATAATTATTTTCTATAATGTGTTCACAAACCGATTTTGAAGCCAATCGGATTAAAAATAGGTTTTACCATATAGCATTTTCCGACTTTTCGTGCGGATTTTCCAACATTGGAAAATCTCAAGTCTAATTATTTTGCATACTATCCTTACAAACCGAGTTTGAAGTCAATCGGATGAAAAATAGTGTTTTCCATATAGAATTTTCCGGCCATTTTCCTTGTGGGTGGATTTTCCACCAACAAAATATCACATGCCTAATTATTTAGCATAGTATCTTTACAAACCGAGTTTGAAGCCAATTGGATGAAAAATAGTTATTTCCACATAGAATTTTCCGGGAATTTCCCGACTTTTCGTACGGATTTTTCCAAAATCAGAAAATCTTATGTCTAATTATTTTGCATACTGTCCTTGGAAACCGAGTTTGAAGTCAATCGGATGAAAAATAGTTTTTTCCATGAAGAATTTTCCGGCTATTTTCCTTGTGGGTGGATTTTCCACAATCGAAAAATCACATGTCTAATTATTTAGCATACTATCCTTACAAACCGAATTTGAAGCCAATCGGATGAAAAACAGTTTTTTCCATATGGAATTTTCCGGGAATTTCCCGACTTTTCGGGCGCATTTTCCAACAACGGAAAATCTTATGTCTAATTATTTTGCATACTATCCTTACAAACCGAGTTTGAAGTCAATCGGATCAAAAATAGTTTTTCATATAGAATTTTCCGGGTATTTTTCTTTGTGGGCGGATTTTCCAGCATTTGAAAATCTCATGTCCAATTACTTAGCACACTACCCTTACAAACCGAGTTTGAAGCCAAACGGATGAAAAATAGTTTTTTCCATATGGAATTTTCCGGGAATTTCACGACTTTTCGGGCAGATTTTCCATCATCGGAAAATCTCAAGTCTAATTATTTTGCTTACCATCCTCAAAAACCGAGTTTGAAGTCAATCGGATGAAAAATAGTTTTTTCCATGAAGAATTTTCCCGCCATTTTCCTTGTGGGCGGATTTTCCGAAATCTGGGAAACAGGTGTCCAATTATTTCGCTTACTTTACTTACAAACCAAATTTCAAGTCAATCGGATGAAAAACAAAATTTTCCCCATAGTAGCTTTTCCGGGAGTTTTCCACCCCTTAGGGGTGGAATTTTCCAAAACCCCGCCTTAGTGCTCACTTTCAACTCATAAGGAAACTTTTGTGAAAATTTCAGCTTTCTATCTCTTACCGT
Source organism: Lordiphosa mommai (assembly GCA_018904225.1). Lineage (NCBI taxonomy): Eukaryota > Metazoa > Arthropoda > Insecta > Diptera > Drosophilidae > Lordiphosa > Lordiphosa mommai. The sequence goes on from JAEIFT010000932.1 coordinate 6,104, forward strand.
TCAGGCTCTGCGTTGATTGCCAATGAATCAGTCAGTCAGTCAGTCAGTCAGTGAGTCAGTCAGTCAGTCAGTCAGTCAGGACAAACTCTTTTATATATAGAGAGATTAGTTTCTGACATATAGATCGAAACCACTTTTTTTTAACAGAAATGCATCTTAATCCAGATTGCCCATCCACATCAAATTTAAAAAACATAGCATAAAAATTTCTAATATATAGCACTGAACCACTTTTTTAAACTGGTTCGAAACCGGTTTTGTTTCGCGAAACATCTAACTCCATACAACCAATCTATGAACCAAACTTCAAGTTTATAGATTAAATAATTTCAGAGAAATGTCCCTGAGGCGCTTTTAAACTGGCTCATTCTAGTTCGGAACCAGTCTTGAAGCAGTTAATTGTTTAAATCCAAATTATCAATTTAAATAATTTCAAAGATATGGCACCGAAGCACTATTGAACCGCTTTTTTAAGTTCAGAAGAGGTTTGTCTTTGGGATAATAAATTACTTTATACTATCATCCCAAAAACAAAAATTTCGTTAAAACACTTTCGAACCGGTTCATTTTGGTTCGGATCCGGTTTGAAACGGAAAAATGTTTTACTCCATTTTACTCACGTACACAACAAATTTTATGTTTATAGCTTAAATAGTTTCTGAGATATGACTCTAAAACCCTTTCGAACCGGTTCATATTGGTTCGAAACCGGTCTTGAAACAAAAAATGATAAACTCACTTAATCAACAAATTTCATGTTTATAGCTTAAATAATTTCAGAGATATGACTCTGAACCACCCTTTGAACTGGATTTAGGCCGATTGCAACGCCACCTACCGAGATAAATTGTGAACTAAAACCATCTAGGAACCCACAAAAACATTCACAGAAAATTTCTTACAAATCGGATTAGCCGTTTAGGAGGAGGAAATATATAACATCTTAAATTATGTTACAAAAATCTGAACAAAATACCCTCTCTAAGGGGCGTTTTCTCATGTTTTTGTTTTTCAAATCCAGCTGCTTTTTAACAAAATTTAGGTTGCCTAATTTTAGGCCGCTTTTCAAATATCTTTGCTTATGTCTAAATAAAACCGTGTATGATTTAAAACGCGGCCTAGACGTAGACAATATAAATTGTCTCAAAAAGCAGCTGGATTTTAAAAAAAACAGGAACATGAGAAAACGGCCCTTAGGGTATAAAAATGATCTCTCCTTGCGTAACTAACATATCGATGTCGAACAGGACCGACTTTAACTTGTTCACTCGCTAAATTTATTTCATCATTTTAATTTTCAAAACTTTTTATACCCTTGCAGAGGGTATATTAAAATTGTCACGATGTTTGTAACGCATAGAAGGAAGCATTTCCGACCACATAAAGTATATATATTGATCAGCATGACGAGCTGAGTTCATTTCCGTTGTCCGTCTGTCCGTCTGTCCGTCCGTCCGTCTGTCCGTCTGTCCGTCTGTTTCTATGCTATCTCCTCCCTCAGTTTTAAAGCTATCTTGACCAAACTTTGCAAAAAGTCTTTAAATACAAATACGCTGCACATTTGTCGGAATCGGCCGGATCGGATGACTATATCATATAGCTGCCATAGGAACGATCGGTTCAAAAACTAGTTCTAATGAGAAAAACTTCTTTGTTTCCCATCGTAGCGTCACCAATCGTGGTATATATTAGTATTATATGCTTCCACACAATTGTGGAAAAATTGATCAAAATCGGATGACTATAGCATATAGCTGCCATATAAACGGTCTGTCCAAAAACGTGTTCTAATGAGAAAAACTTTTTTGTTTTCAATCGTAGCGTCACTAATCGTGGTACATATAAGTTTTTATATGCTTCTACACAATTCTGGAAAAATTTATCAAAATCGGATTACTATAGCATATAGCTGCCATATAAACGGTCGGTTCAAAAACTTGTTCTTGTGAGAAAAACTTTTTGTTTTCGATCGAAGCATCACCAATCTTAGTTTATATTTGTTTCATATACTTCCACACAATTATGGAAAAATTGATCGAAATCGGATGACTATAGCATATAGCTGCCATAGGAACGATCGGTCCAAAAACTAGTTCTAATGGGAAAAACTTTTTTGTTTTCCATCGTAGCGCCACCAATCGTGGTACATATAAGTTTTATATGCTTCCACACAATTATGGAAAAATTTATTAAAATCGGATGACTATAGCATATAGCTGCCATATAAACGGTCTGTCCAAAAACTAGTTCTAGTGGGAAAAACTTTTTTGTTTTTCATCGTAGCATCACCAATCGTGGTATATACTAGTTTCATATACTTCCACACAATTCTGGAAAAATTTTTCGAAATCGGATGACTGTAGCATATAGCTGCCATAGGAACGATCGGTCTAAAAACTAATTCTAGTGAGAAAAACTTTTTTGTTATCAATGGTAGCGCCTTTCAAAAACTGCAAGGGTATTTAAAACATCGGCGTAGCCGATGTTAGCCTTCTATTTTTATACCCTTGCAGAGGGTATATTAAAATTGTCACGATGTTTGTAACGCATAGAAGGAAGCATCTCCGACCCCATAAACTATATATATTCTTGATCAGCATGACGAGCTGAGTCTTTATAGCCATGTCCGTCGGTCCGTCTGTCCGTCTGTCCGTCCGTCTGTTTCTATGCTATCTCCTCCCTCAGTTTTAAAGCTATCTTGACCAAACTTTGCAAAAAGTCTTTAAATACAAATACGCTGCACATTTGTCGGAATCGGCCGGATCGGATGACTATATCATATAGCTGCCATAGGAACGATCGGTCTATAAACTAGTTCTAGTGAGAAAAACTTTTTTGTTTTCTATTGTAGCGTCACCAAACTTGGTATATATTAGTTTTATATCCCTTCACACAATTCTGAAATAATTGATCAAAATCGGATGACTCTAGCATATAGCTGCCATATAAACGGTCAGTAAAGAAACTAGTTCTAGTGAGAAAAACTTTTTTCTATTGTGGCGTCACCAAACTTGGTATTTATTAGTTTTATTTGCTTTAACACAATTAAGAAAAAATTCATCCAAATCGTATCAATAAAGCATATAGCTGCCATATAAACGGTCAGTCCAAAAACTAGTTCTAGTGGGAAAAACTTTATTGTTTTCCATCGTAGCGTCACCAATCGTGGTATATATTAGTTTTATATCCCTTCACACAATTCTGGAAAAATTTATCAAAATCGGATGACTATAGCATATAGCTGCCATAGGAACGATCGGTCAAAAAAACTAGTTCTAGTGAGAAAAACTTTTAGTTAGCTATCATTTGGAGTTTCTAAAATGAAAAATGATTTTTAATAAAAACGGGGTGGCCGGGTTTTTCTTTTTTTTTTTTTTTATTTGTTTTTTTGATTAAAGTTTTTTAGTTTTTTTTTTTTCTTTTTATTTTTTTTTTTTTTTGTTATATTCTTTTTTTTTTTTTTTTTTTTTTGGTTACGGTAGCTGGTAGCGCTTGTATTACAAATCAGCAAAAAGAATCAACAGACATTAAAAGCAACGACGAGTATGACGGTGACGCCAAAGGGCGTTGAGTATGCGAATGATGAGGCCAAGATATGGCAAGGTGCCAGGCCAAAGCCAAAGGACGAGTCGAGGCAAGAACGTGCATAAAAATAAACAGAACTTAAGGCAAGGATAACCCACCTGTGGGCCACACACTCGCACACTCGAAACTGTCAATTATGTAATGTTATACAATGTTTATTATAATTTTTATGTTGATTCTCGCGCCCGCCCTCCCCCGCCGCATGGTAATTACACGACTTGCGCTAATATTTATGGAAGTCGTAATAAGCAAAAGTCGTCGTACATTTTTATGTCTGTATTAATGAGACGAAGAGTCTTGGGTTTATTTGTAAACACCGGGGGAAGGTGGCTTCATTTCCCAATTAATGATCCTCCGGGGAATCACGTATCCGCCAGGACCTTGCATATAAACTTTAAGCTATCAACACGTTCGGAATCAGCTTGAAGCTCAAAACTTTGACTCAATTAACATGTTAGAGGAGGTAGCCGCCATTGGAGTCACGTACGACGCGACGGCCAGAGCAACAAAAAACCCGGACACTTGACAGAAATGTAAGCAATGGCTACAATATTCAACAATGAACTCATCCCGAGCGCAGCTAAAACTCCACGGTGGACTGTTTTTTTGCTCCTAGGTCAGTGTGTGTTTTGCTTTTGTTGGCCGACTGCTTGTCAGGTTGACGCGAACGTGTTGGATCTGTTCTGTTTATGCGGGCATTGGAACTATTATCTTTTAATTGGATGACATGTGTCCGCGGCTTTTGTCATTATGACTATAGAAAGTAGCCATGTTAAGAGGAAAGCAAATTGTTTGTGAAATTTAACCATATGGTCATGTAATGATTAATTAATAAGGAATAAGGAAAATTAAAAGCAAAAATAAAACTCATCGGCTGGCCGGGAAATACCTGACTTGAACTAAAATCAACAGCTTTAACAGAAAGTGAATTTGTAAAAAAATTTGTAATTTTTATGTGATACGATACTTTCATTTGAAACGCCTCAATGTAACCTAATGGTTTGGATATTCCAAACGAAGTTAGGTTATACGTTTGGGGTGTTAGCTCCTTTGCCTACAACAATAAAATATTGTTTGTCTAGTGGAAACATGGGTCAGTCACTAAACACCTGAGTCAAATGAACAATCAAGAGAACTTTTTGTAGCGTTTGAGTGAAGGAACGACCACCATACCCAAAGTAAGCTTATTATGAACTTTCAGTTGATATAGAGTATGGTCACTCAATAACAACTAAAGCTATTTTTAAAGAAAGTAAAAATTCAAAGAAAAACCTTGATTCAGAGCCCTTATGTCCCTAGTATTCACAGGTATTTGACCCAGAAAAGGGAATCTTATGTGGCTAAGTGCCGCACAGATATAAGAATTTGATTTGTAGGCTCCTCAGCCCTCAGGCATAGCCCTTTAAAGTTGTTTTCAGCTATTCACAAGTAAGGAAGGACATCAATAATTGCGATAGATAGCATCGGGCGCAACCGTGATGGGCAGCACTTAAATATTTAGTGTGGCCCACTCTTAAGACAAATCAGCTATTTACAAAACTTTGGCAGGTACAGAGTGTATAACAGTCATTTTCACTTATTCTGTCAAAAAATAAAAGCTTAAAAATAAAACAGAGGTTTTTGGTCTACATGATTGATAAGCAATCTTATTCTCTTTACAAATTGTTTTCCGATATTTCGAGTGATTGGGAGGGAGAATGTTTGTTTGAAAATTTAGAATATTAATCCCAATAAGAATTTGTTGTACGAAGCTATCGAAGGTTTTCAATGGGGCGCGATATAAAAAGCTTCGATCGTCCAAAACTTAAAGAACTCAAATTAAGTCGTGAAAATAATTTCGAAAATCTGTCGGGTTTCACACACATAAATCAACCGTGTGCTGGCCAATTCTCTTAAGATATAATAAAACTATCAAGCGGTCAAATAAAATAGACATCACAAAAATTTACAAGTTTACAAGAAAAAAGGTAAGTTTTTAACATGGTTCACGTCTTCATGCCTTCTAAAGAAGAGTGGAATCAAGGTTCTGCAGGGCCACAGAATTCAATTAGTATCAATACTGATGGATCGGCTTTTTTCTTAAATTATTTTAGTCGACTTATTTTGCGTTCTTTCAGTTTTGAACCATCGAAGTCATTTATATCGCACCCCTTGCAAAAAGAAAAATTATAATTTAATAATTCTAACATTCACAAATAGAATATAAACAAACAAAACAAAAAATCTCCGATAATTTGTATGCTTTGATTAGAAACGAAAAAAATCGAGAATAATCTTTATGTTTGAATATGAAAAATCAAACTCGAATTTAAGTACCATCAATGATTTCTCAAATAAATCTCGGCTTATAACTATTATTTAAGATTTATGTAAATAAAATTATTATTATTGTCAAAGAAATATTATAAAAGTTTATAATAAGGGTATTCACTAGTCCTCGTAAAATGGTAAATTGTAAATGGTAAACTCCATAAGTTTACGATACAACAACAAAACACATGATAAAAAAATGCAACCTTTCCGAGACCCTGGGGTATGTTTATAAAAATGCGTCGTAAAATTGTAAAGTGTAAAAATCAAAGTATCGAATAAAAAAACTTGGTATCGTGTCACTCCTATATAGCAATTTAGCTACTTTATATTCGAAATAGGCTATGGCTAAGTGGACAGGCATGATGGCTCCTTTTTGTAATTTGTCGGTTCAAATCCAGGCAAAGACAAAAGAGGACTATATTTTTTTTTTTTTTTTTGTGTCTTTTTTATGAATATGTTAATTATTTTTCATTCCCGTTATTGTAGAGTAAAAATGGTACTTTATTCTAATGCAAATTTATGTAACTGGAAAAGGAAAGAATTCCCGACACGCTATCAGCATCAAAAGCCGGTATACGTAAGTCCGTCTGTCAGTCCGTACGCCTTTCTTGATGAACAATTAGATCTCGGACAGAAGAAAAAACTGAATAGATCAACCAAATTTGATTTTTATGCAACAAAAGGAATGAAAGTAAAAGCGCCAAACTATTACCGATTTATAAAAACATACCGAAAAGTATAAAAACATAGGCTCTACCTACAAACAAACGATAATAAAACTAAAAAAAAAAGTGTTTATCACCCCCACCCCCTTCAAGGATCGAACACACAACCATCAGTTTTAGAGTTATGCATTCAGCGCCCTACGCCACCGACCTAGCAGAGTAAATATTAAGCTTTGAATCTATTCTGGTTTACTACTAAAATTACTATCATGAATCACAAAGGGTCGTTCAGTAGCTTGTGTGTGGTAAATTTACCATTTACCATTTTACGAAGACGAGTGAAAACCCTCAATAATTAACAACGAATGATTTTCTTTTATAAAAATTAAAAATAAGCAATCATAGACCATCTGAGAAGCTGAATCGAAGTGAATTACCGTGCTCAGCAGAAGAACTTGCTCCCTGATCAATGATATATTTTTTGATAATTTAATTAGCCTACTTTTCCTCTCGTATTAAATGTAATATTTACATGGAGCTGTTCCAAATATCAATTAAACAAGTCCTCCTAAAAGTATGCTAGATAATAAGAGTAGTATTATTAAGCTGATCAGTGATCAAGTGTCTATGCTCAATGCTTCAGATTTATTCATCTTATCAAAGTTTTTTAAAATAACGGTTAGTTTCGGTCCCTGATTTATATCGATAACTGTAAAAAATGTGAGTATAGACCTGTTTCTTGCGTGTTTGACCTAAGGTTCAATTATTTATCGCGCATACAAGAATGCACTTTCGGTTGCGCTGCCTTTTAATTATTATATCATGGTACCGCACCGAGAGGGAGAAATTATGGTAGAAATCCCAATCACCTGATCAAGTTGACTTCTAGTCAAGCCCACCCCACACCTTGGCAATCGTTACGCCTCCTCCTGGTCATAATACTTCTGTGTTGTTGTCTTCCGTTCTTCGCCGAGATCCGTTGGCTATGGTTGTGTTTCTTTCTCTTTCTTAGCCTAGGTGCCGGGCCGAATGCCTGCTGCCCTGAACTGCTCTCTCTCTCTCGCCGCTTTGGATTAGTGTCTCTAAGTGTTGTCACTCCGGCCGCCAAAACCCGACTTACTCCGCTTTTTTTTAGACTTTGGAAGGATTATATGCATCCATTGAGGGCGCTCACATGCCTGTCACAATGTCTGCTTGCTCCAAAAACCATGTTATGAACCGAACTGGTGGTTTAAAATCTCGATGAACCATTAAACCGAACCAGTCTCAATACCTGAGCGGTTTGCATCTCTGCTTTTAAATATAAATGATTGTGTCTACAGCGTATGATTTTTAACGCGGCCTAAAAATAGGCAACATTAATATTCTCAAAAAGCACTTAGTTTTAAAAAACACGAACATGAGAAAACGGTCCTTAGTGTGACCAGGTAGCGTGCTTGTGACTTTTCATCTGATTTTTCTTGAGACTTACTTTTATAATTGTGACTCTTTCTTATGAATGACGAATAGAAAAATAAGACAGAAACTCGATATTATCGTTACTCATCCACTGAATTATTTAATACATTGTAAAGAATTCTATTTAAAGAGCATTAACAGTGAATCGAAATATTGAGTTTTCAGTTTACAGATCAGGTGACCAACCGCTAGATGTGAATAAGAAGTGGAATCAGTCCGATTAATACATTCAATGCAACTGATGGGCAAGATATAATGTCTTCAGAGATGCCAACAATAGCAAACCACTCAAGCTATCATTGCACACTGGGCTAAACAATTTCAGAAGTTTTGGAATAAAATTGAAATCTTCATGGATACATTTGTTGATGTTAGTTAAGTTAAGTTATTATTTTTTAAGAACTAACTTACATATACAAATTATTGGACAGCAACTGTAAGCAATGAAATAACACAGATTTTCTATTAGATCACTATGGTCCAAAAGTCTATTTTTTTTGCATAAATTCCCGAAATTTGTTGTCTTGGATTTTAAAATTTGGTATTGGAGATGAATACCACTGCTAGAATAAAAACAAATTTTCAGAAGCTTGTTGCAACCCTTAAATAGTGGCAACTCGACAAAGCCATCTGATTGATTAAGTCTTTCCAGGTGGCTATTAAGCAAAAACATTTGATTGACTTTAAATATAAATGAAATACACAGATCTGGACTAAATAATATAAAGTTATTATGGAATTGAAGAGTGAAGTTATATTAACAAATGTTTGTATTAAGTCTTTCCAGGTGGCTATTAAGCAAAAACATTTGATTGACTTTAAATATAAATGAAATACACAGATCTGGACTAAATAATATAAAGTTATTATGGAATTGAAGAGTGAAGTTATATTAACAAATGTTTGTAGTTTGCTACTTAAAAATGTGTGTATTTTTGTTATTGTCCAATCTTTTGTTTGTGCATACTTATTGCGCAAATTTAAAAGAAGTATTTGTGTTTCGTGGAGTACTACTTTTGCTGATCACGCTTGCGCAAAAAAAAACGAGAAGGCAAAGCTAACTTCGACTGTGCCGAAGTTTTAATACACTTGAAAAACTTTACTTCAGCTGATTTAACCGGTAAAATATATAGAGGATATAGATATCAGATATTTTAAATTTTTAAATCATTGATAATAAAAATTTGATACCATAAAAAAAAACTTTTCTTCGTAAAACACATTTTTCGACCGATCGGTCCTATGGCAGCTATAGTCATCCGATTTTGATAAAATCTTCCCGAATTGTGTTAACGCATATAAAACTAATATATACCAAGATTGGTGACGCTACGATAGAAAATAAAAAAGTTTTTCCCACTAGAACTAGTTTTTTGACCGACTGTTTATATGACAGCTATAGGCTATATTCATCCGATTTTGATAAATTTTTCCACAAATATGTAAAATCATCTAAAACTAATATATACTAAGATTGGTGACGCTACAATAGAAAATGAAAAAGTTTTTCTCACTAAGACTTATTTTGCGACCGATCGTTCCTATGGCAGCTATAAGATATAGTCATCCGATCCGGCCGGTTCCGACATATTATTTTTTTATTTATTTATTTATTTTACAAAATTCCTGATGCTACAAGTTTAAACTTATTAATTATTGCATCAGTCACAAACACAATTGGGTATTATATATATGTATTATTAATTATATCTATTAATTTATGATTCTTTTATATTTATTTATTTATAGATTATAATAATAATGAAAATAAAAATAATGTTTTAAGATTGTTATTAGTTGTTATTAGTTGCGTGCAGTAAAAGAAAGACTCTATGCAAAATTTCAGCTCGATAGCTTTAAAGCTGAGAGACTAGTTCGCGTAGAAACAGACAGACAGACGGACAGACAGACGGACGGACGGACAAGCGGAAATGAACTCGGCTCGTCGTCCTGATCAAGAATATATATAGTTTATGGGGTCGGAAATGAATATTTCTATGCGTTACAAACTTCTGGGCAAAATGAATATACACTTTTCAAGTGTATAAAAAGGCCAAGTTATTTCTAAAAGTTTACAGATAATAGTGTTATTAATCTTTTTTGCTCGTTATTGCTCGTTTTCGAAATATTTGCTGTTTTCAGGCAAGTTTGAAATTGGCCGTTTAACTTTAATTGATGTTTGGGATAGTAACAACCGTGACCTAGAAGCTGTAATCATTTAGATACGGTTGGCAATTCGTTAAAACGATGTATGCAACTCAAACATTAGTTAAACCAAGGGAAAAATGGTGCGAATTCTTAGCTATACTCAAAACTTTTATCAAAATGTCATGGGACGTTGAAAAGTAAAAAATTTATGCAATCGGATTGGGTTTAAGTAAAAGTCACATTTATTATGGGACACGTGACTCCCGCCAATAACGCATATTGTCCAAAATAAACGGCCCAAGATTGAAAGGAAAGTTCGCTTTAAAGCTTGCCTCAGAAAATAATACATCGACACAATAGACCGAAGCCTCAATTGAATGTTGATTCTTTAGACTGAATTACGCTTTTTTAGAGGAAGGTTATTTTTGTTAGTGATTTCATTTGTTACATTTAGTTATTTAATGGTTTTTAAAATATATTCTTCCGCTTTAATTGGAATTTTTTAAATTCTTTTTTATATACATATTCTTTATTCTATTGAGTTTACGTTTTTATATGGTTGACCTGACTCAGTTTATTGAATAATGCAAGACAGATAATCTATATTTACACATATTTAACAGTAATTCAACATTTCAGCGATCTAGTTAAAAAAAAACAAATTTTGAAAATTCGCTTATATGGGCGGTAAGAGTGGGCGTGGTCGGATCGGTCTGAAAATGTATTCTGTCTATATATGCTTCATACCAATAAAATCTACCAAGCTTGTACGTTCATTATTGTTCATTATTCGAGTTAAGTTAAATATGAAAAATGAAAATAAAGGTATGTATACACAGAAAAAGAAATGCGGAGCTAAATCAAAGTTTAAATAAAAAATGATTTGATCCCGACCTTTGGAAGTTTTAAGTACGAAAACTTTAAGCATTTGTCAAAAGTCTCATTTTAAGTTCTGATTCTACTTAAAAACAAAATATAATAATTTCGGTAAATTTGTAATCAAGTCAATCCCTTTGAACTTCGTTTTGAGAAAATCAGGAATTTACCAACTTTTGATATCGTTTAGGATTGATTTTTTCTCTGGATATCTCGAATTTTTCTTTCTGTGTATATACTGCAAAAAATATATACATCAATTGCCTCAAACATCTTAAGCGATACTTGTTTTTGCTATTATTTTGGCAAATCAAATAAATTGTTGAATACTTGGAAAACTATGCCCGTATGCAGTAAGTCCATTTTCGCTTTATTTCACTTTAATCCCAACTTATTGCTAAGATGCCACACACATGCGTGTGATTTAATACTAAGTAAGTAAACGCCACACGGTAAGTGCACTTTATTGCTTTTTGCAAGGAATAACTTTCTGAGGGCGCAATGCCTATCGCCTATTAAAGTGCTATTTAATCTATTGCATTTAAATACCCAAATTATTTAATTCATTCGAGATGTTGCGACATTGGAGAAATAAGTCTTATTTTTATGATTCAATCTACCTAATACAATACTCCTTTTGGGCTATAATTAAAGACTGTAACCATCAAGAACAATTTTCAAATATCGCGCATACGCCCCAAATGCTTCTCCCCCCCGTGCGCCAGTTAATTAAACAAATTGTCACTCATTTCGGTAGTGTTATTCTTACTTTTTCCTTTGTTCATTTTAATTTTCATAAATGCTTTGGTCTACAAAACGTAATTGAATGTCCGACCATTAGAAAGGGGAACAATGAATGAATTAATAAACACATCACGCACACACGCAAACCGTGGGCAGTGAAGAAGAAGACGAAGAAGGGTAGAAAATATGTAACAAACCCGTCAAAGGTCAAAGCTAAACGACGTTATTCACGAAGGAAAAAAAGGAGTATACTTTTAGGCATTTAAACAATTCCCGACTCTAGGTAGGTGGTGCCCCAAATGTCCGATTATTATTTATGGCCATCGATTGTGACTTGGGGAGGCCAATAAATTCCCAGATGTCTTCATTGAATTGGACAGAGCTCCAGAATATGTGAACTATGAAACGTTGTCAAGTTGATTAAGTAATTTGTGTTGTGTCCATATAAACATGATTACGCTGCTTCAGTGAGTTTTCACATTTTACAGTTCACATCTAATATTATCAATTTCCGCTTTTGTTATTAATTAATTGAAAATTTTCCAGCTGAACGCGATTTTAGTGTGGCGCATGTTTTTATGGCTCGCGTAATTTCAATTGAAATAGGTTCGTTATTTTTTTAATCAATTTTATTTTCTATTGGAAATGGCGCCTGTGCATTATTGATGGGTGTCCATTCATGTTCAGTGAAATGTGCTTAAAGGGAAATTAATTGCAAAAGTTGTGAATGGAAAAAAGCGGCGTTAATTTTTAATTAAATATTTGTGTTTTGCAATAGAAAGAAAAATAGGCCAATATTTGTTTTATTTTTTTTACTTTTCTGAAAGTGCTCACCTCGTTCCACTAATTGGCATTCTCCACACTGATCCTTGGCTCCCAAATTAAGTTTTCGTTTTTGGCTCAACACACAAATCCATTAGCACAACTTCAAAGGGCAACAGCGGCCACAACTTTTAGTGACTGGTCATTTTTTTTACTGACAGCCGAGCAAGTTTCCGCTTTCGGCTAAGAAATAATCACCGCGCTAAAAGCAATGACCTGACCCTCCAACCAACCTAGCAAAATGTATCGCACAACTGCAGTCTCACTCCCAGGGAGTTGCGCTGCTACGCGGCATCTTGAACTTTTCGCCTGCCGGTGCTCTGCGGTATTTTCGTGTACGTGCTTTTCATACCAAAAATGCACGGCCCGTGCGAAATTTACCTCAAATGGTGGACACGCACTTCAAGGCTTTTGGTTTTTATTTTAACATCATTAAGCGGCGCTTTGAAATTAAAATTGGATTTTTCTGCGCTGCTCTTGATTTTAATTTGAATTCTGCAGCATTTAAAATCTTTGTGCTCGGCGTCTCTCGGCGTTGGTATAATTAAGTGAATTTATGCAAGTGCATGTGGGGTAACGACTTGACTTGCAAAAACTTTTGCACCAGTCACCTAAAAACCAAATGTAATTTATTTCAAGAGAGACGGAGAAAGAGCGAGACGACGACGACGACGACACATGTTTTTGTCTCGTCAACGCGCGCGACTCTTGACCAGCATTTCATGCTGTGGCATTTTAATTTCATGGCATACTTTTGGGCGGCACATCAACATAATTTCGTATGCTAGGCAGGAATTTTGCTACGTTTAGAGAGAGAGAGAGAGAGAGAGATAGAGTGAGAGAGAGAGCGACGCAAGGAGCAAAATAATTGTGGCCAGACAAAATCTTTTTCTGGGAAAGCTGTGTGTCTGACATTTCTTTTGATTTGTGTTGCCTACTTTTGGGCACGTGCCCAACACTAATTTGGTAAAAAGAAATTTAAGTAAATACAAAAAAAAACGTTACTCCGTTTTAAATAGTATAAAAAATAACACTTAAAGCGGCAATTGTTAACATATTAAAGGAGTCTGTTCGACTGTTCGACCTATCTTCTTAAAAAAATGTCTAATACGGTAAATACGAAAACAATTATCACGGTCACATTCTCAGGGGCGATAGTAATTCTATGCCAGATGACCTCTTTCTGCAAAAAATGAATTAAAAAATAACGATGTATTTTGTAAGTAAAGTAATTTAACCAGATACTAAAAATGTTACCGTTAACCGCTGTTAATCCTTTAAAATTTGTAACCGAAACCGTAACTGAAATTTTTTTTGCTTATAACCGTAACCCCATAACCATTATTAAATTAACCAGTTAAATTAACCGTAACCGAATCGAATGAATTGGTTTATTTTGTTATTTTTTCTCAATTTTTTAAAATTTAGATTAGTTACAATGAAAATCAATTTATTTGATGGCCACATACCACAGCCGTGTTCAATTCGTGCAAGTCTTGACGTGTTATTACAATTAATGACAAGCAATGTGAAAAAGAAATTAAAGTTAAAGGCCTCCTTACAGATGGCATACAAAATTATTTCGGCACTATGCTTCATATGAATAGAAACACTTTTGAAAGCTTTGAAAGCTGAATGCTTTTGAAAAGCTGTCTTATTTAGATGAAGCATAGTGCCGAAATAAATTATTATGCCATCTGCAATAAGGTACTACACATAAACATATATATGCATTTATGCACATATTTAAGATCTTGCATAGATTTGTCTGGCAAATAATGAAATTAAATTAGTGATAATTTTGTGAATTCTGAAATGCCAAAGTTGGTTTTTCAAGTTGAACAAAATATACTTATTTTCATTCAGGGAAATCATGCCACCTATTTAAAACATATTGTCCGTTATTGTCATACCAAAGTATTTGAAAATCTGAGGAAAAGTCTATACAACAAAAAAAACGAAGGAATTGCGTTTCCAAAATGCGCAACCTGTTCAAATTGAAAGTTTCTTATATCCTACAGTAAAAGTCTTTATCACTTAATTGAGTGTTACGCAAAGTTTCATACTAAATTTGTGGAAAAAAGAAGCAGAAGTAATGATTCCTTCACCATTTACATGGTTCCCATACGGAGCTGAGAAGTACTGTTGCGCTTAACAGCACATGAATGGATACTATGTTAATAGACTGTGGAAATCAAGTTACTTCGAACAGCTGAAGAATCATAGTTGCATAGTTGCAATCATGAATTATACCTGTGGGGTTCTTTTTCGATAATCTATGGAAATCCGCAATGATTTTTAAATGGTTGATTTTTAAATATATTCCTCAATGATAATGATTATTTTTAATTTTTATTTTTTGACTCAAATCATAATAATTATTTCCTGAGTGAAAAAATAAAAATCAAATATAATGATAATATTGTGATTTTTATTTTTCGCTCAAATATATCACTCAAGGTCTGATTATGACTCTCTGAAAAGGAGCTGTGGCGAAATTGATACATATCCCTTTGAGAGAGTTCTAATCGAACCTTGAGTGATATTTTTGAGCGAAAAAATAAAAATCACAAAATGATCATTATTTTTGATATTTATTTTTTCACTCAGGAAATAATCATTATGGTTTGAGTAAAAAAATTAATAATCAAAAATAATCATTATTTTCTGATTGAAAAAATAAATATCAAAAATAATGATTATTTTGTAATTTTTATAATTTCACTTATAATGATTACAGTCCCTGGTAGAGAGTGTATTTAATAAATATACGTTTAATGTAAGTATAGGTGATTCCATAGGAATGATTATTATAATAGTATTTGTGTTTGACGCGGACAGCGAGCTTGCGAATATTCTTTAAACGGCAGCAAGAATCCACGTCAGCATTCGAACAACTTGGCGACTGAACGACTTAGAATCCGACGTACAACAACTTAACGACTTTAATGTACTCGGAATTAGACAACTTTTCCGCAACTGCAACTTTTACGGCTGACCTGGACAACTTAACAACTGCGACATTCTTTCTTACAACTCGATCACTACTACTCCATTATGCAACTCGATTGTACTGACTTGAATGAATGAGCCACTGCTCGTGAGCTTCTGCCAGGGTTGCCAGCTAACCAGTACATTTCCACTTTACATATATGTCGAAGTAAGCTAAATTATTAACTTCGCAGGTCCGTATAGGGCTTTAAAAAGAAATTAAAGATGCGCGAGTTTTGATTTACACAGTTGATGGCATTCGCAAAATCTTGAACCCAATTATCAAAGGCATGGGTCGCGAAAGTTTTATCAACCCACAAAATGTTAGAGATGATGTCATTCGCCCATCCGGCCTCCTTTCAAATGATATTCTCAAGAGATCGAAGGGAAAATGATTTCCCTTAAAATTGATGGCCTGACTCTTATGGGTCGGTCATTTATTGGTACGTGTATGACAAACTCGTCTTTAAAATTTCTTTTTTTATACACTTGAAAAGTGTGCATTAATTTTGCCCAGAAGCTTGTAACGCATAGAAATATTCATTTCCGACCCCATAAACTATATATATTCTTTATCAGGACGACGAGCTGAGTTCATTTCCGTTTGTCCGTCCGTCCGTCTGTCCGTCTGTCCGTCTGTCTGTCCGTCTGTCTGTTTCTACGCGAACTAGTCTCTCAGTTTTGAAGCTATCGAGCTGAAATTTTGCACAGAGTCTTCTTTTTACTGCACGCAACTAATATGTCGGAACCGGCTGGATCGGATGACTATATCATATAGCTGCCATAGGAACGATCGGATCAAAAACTAGTTCTAGTGAGAAAAACTTTTTTGTTTTCCATCGTAGCGTCACTTATCTAAGTATATGTTACTTTCATAAGCTTCCACATGATTCTGGAAAAATTTATCAAAGTCGGATCACTATAGCATATAGCTGCCATAGAAACGGTCGGTCAAAAAACTACTTCTAGTGAGAAAAACTTTTTGTTTTCTATCTATCTATAATTCTGGAAAAATTTTATCAAAATCGGATAGCTATAGCATATAGCTGCCATAGGACCTATCGGTCGGAAAATGTGTTTTACTAAGAAAATTTTTTTTTATGGAATCAAGTTTTTATTATCCATGATTTAAAAATTTTAAATATCTGATATCTATATCCTATATATATTTTACCGGTTAAATCAGTTGGAGTAAAGTTTTTCAAGTGTATTAAAACTTCGGCACAGTCGAAGTTAGCTTTGCCTTCTCGTTATAAATATTACTTTATTTTTGTTGTGTTGGATTGCAAAATTTATTTAAGAACTTTGGCAACTGAGGTACGTATATGACAAACTTTTATTTAAAAATTAGAAAATAAATGTGATTTTGAATTTGTTTTACAAAAAGTTATAACAGTTACGGTCCCTGGAAAATAGGTCGGGTAGGTATTGCCTTTATCGTATGTACCTACTATGTTTCATTCGGCCATCCTGCAGCTCGTCGTATTTCCCAGACGACAGTAAATCCTCGTTCTGTTCAGCACATTTCCATATCTTAATATTGTCCTCGCTTGTGGACGTTGTCTGCGGGCTTTCAACCTTTCCTGACTATGTAACGACCGTTTCCATTAATAACTCATGGCAACCAAATGACTTACATTGTGTGGTAATTTTGTTAAATTCAGAATTATTAAAAATCGGATCGCCTATTTCTAAATTTAAGCACGCTACCTTGAGAAGCTGCCTGCTGCCTTGAGTATTAGTGTGATATAAAATCATTTTATTAAATACACGATTTCAGAGACTGGTTTAACAGGGTTAAAATTGAGCATAATCGGGGGTGTCCTTTTCCATCTCTAGAGGTTTTCGTATAAACAATAAGTTCGGTTACCAGATCGTGCGGACGTAAAACCTTTCGAATTAAGTCTTTTTAAGTCGCTCAAATTTTATCATCTGATTTAGGAACTGAGTGTATTAGTGTCGCTTCATTTTTAATGTCAAACAGATTAAATTCGAAATGCAAACATTTATACGAAAATCTCTAGAGACTTCTGAGGCATCCCCGAATATTTGGTCATTAAATTTTTCGACCGATAACACAAACACAGTGCAAATTGTGCCTATTGAAATATGTTGGCACTAGATTGTGATATTTTTTCGCGAAACACACCTTGTATATATACACCTTTATCTCTTTATTTATATAGTTCTTTGTCAGTTGTATCAATCGATCTTTCTGCACATTTCGTTACTCAAAATGAAAATAAAGCCTCAAATTGAACCCCTTCTAAGTATAGAAAATCTGCTACGTGCCATTCATGTGAATGCCAGGATTAAACAGACGCCGACTATGTCTTCCTTCTATCTAAATATTAATAGCATTAAATTAGAGTTTCGCTTCATTTCATTCTCTGAGGTTAAGTGCAAAGAACAACAAAAGCAAACAGCTTTACGCAAAAACACAAAAATCTCGCACAAACTTTTCAATCATTTTGGATGAGCAAAAATTTCATCAACAATTGTTTTAATAAACCAAAAAAAAAAACAAAAACAATCAGAATTTTCGAAACAAATTTTTCCGTCTAGACAGGCAAATATTTTTGTCGTGCTCTTGAGTTTAGCGGAGTTTTTCACATTCCACATTATTTGTAAGGCCAAAGTTGAGCGAAACACTGGGAAGCAGTTTATTAAATTTAATTGTTTTTTCTTAAATTTTTCGGCTGATTCATTTCAACGCATCATTGTCATAATGCAACCAATTACGATTATTGCCCTGCCAAGCCAATACTTTTACACAATTGTTATAACCTGATACCTGTCCAATACATGTATGTCAGGTAATTACCTTAAGTGTTTTTGGTAAACTTCACTAAATGCTCCGGTAATTAATCACTTGGTCCTACAATTGTCCCAGGCATAAATTTCCATTTATCAGCCAAAATTTCCCTATCAGTTTCACTTCAGTGTTTGGTGCTGCTGTTGGTAAATATTCTGCCTTGCACAAAACACATTTCGTGCACCATTAAAATTAAAAACTTTTGCCAAACAAAACTTTAACACGCTCATTTGAAGCGTCAAGCGCACTCAGCGGAACTAAAACTAAAATTTTTTAAATCCCTTCCCGCTGCTTGAAAGCGGCACAAAAGGTCCTCCTGCAAAGGTAAATAATCATAAAATAAAATTCCAAATATTTCAGGTCAAACACTTCAACTCTTTTTTGCAGCAGGTTGTGCAGGTTTTGCAGTCAAATTAGTTAGCACAAAAACGTGGCATACTTTTTGGGGCACCGGCGAAAGTTAAGCATAAATCAAAATGTGGAGGGGAGTAAGAGGCGTAATTGGCGGCCAGCCAGCAAAATCAATACAATTGTGCTGCGAAGTAGGCTATGCAAATGGTGAAGCCGCCGCCTTTAAGTGGGAGGAACTGTTTTTGTTGGAAGCTTCTGTTGCTAGGCTTAAACGTGCAGAACTAGGCTGGATAACTATGATATGCAAACTCTGATTTTTATACGGAAACACATTCGAAATAGGCCAATAGAGTATAATGAGTGCAAATTAGTCCGACCGTCTGTATTATTAGACACTATTGGGGCCGTTTTCTCATCTTCATGTTTTTCAAATCCTGATGCTTTTTGATCAAATATATGTTGCCTACTTTTAGGCTGCTTTGCTCGTGACTACAACGACCCGAATTTAGACGCGGCCCGAAAGTAGGCAACATATATGTTTTTAAAGAGCTACTGTATTTAAAAAATCATGAAGATGAGAAAACGGCCCTAAGAGTTGGAGCCACCAATTTTTGAATTCATGTAGGCAGGTTTATACAATAGGCAGATCAAGTTAGTTTCGTAATTGGAAAGTTTCATAATCCTTTATAATTGAACAATGTAATTTGATTTTCGTTGGTTTGTATCCGTTTGAAAAATCACATAATGTGCATGTATGTCGGCAGTGGCAGAACCTTTTATTTATTTTATTCATTTGAACGCAATATCTTCATTGTACAACAGGTCACATCTTATTGCTTAGGTCAGGTTAAGATAGTTACTGAATTATTTGCTTCGTCTCCTAATTTTTAACCTCAAAATTTGAAGAGGATATGAGGTTTTTTTAAAATTGCCGTGGAGGCAGGGGGCGCTTCAAAAATTGAAAATAAACTTGATCACATTGCAAGTATTAACTTTAATCCTTAAACTCTGCGTTCATCAGAACAGATACGCAGATGGACAGACAGACAGACCAACCAACAGACAGACGGCTGTCAATGTAAAATTTTGTTTACGGTTCAGCGTATTGCTTCATCCGAAACTGAAACTAGGTTGACTGGCCTTATCAACCATCTCCGTGCAAATAGTTTTACGAGTTCGAATCGCGGAGTGAACACCTCCCGATTTTTAGGGGGTTTGCTGCCCTGGTTTATATACCCGTGCAGTTGCTTTAATTTATATACAAACTAGCTAATACCCGTAGCTTCGCTCACACTTATGTTATATAAATAATCCTTAAAAAATACCCCAATAAGGACCCAACTAAAAGCAAAGGTTTTCGAAAAAATTATTTTTGCGACTTTTTTCATGGCCTTACAAAACACTATAATAACAGCGTATTTTAAAAATTTTGGAAAATCACCCTTGAAAATCGGACGTCACGTGGATATGAAAAAAAATGTTTGTTACTATTTTCAGCCAATTTTCAGGGTTATTTTAGAATTTAAAATCTTGTTGAGCTTTGAAAATGAGTTTGAAGCTAATCGGTCGAATGTATATTGGCCCCTCCTATTTCTACGCAGGTGTGTGAATATTTTAGTATAGATTAAAATTTTTGTTCACAACTGATCCAATGAAATTCAAAAGAGTTTCATACATAGATTTCCGCTCATTTTCCGACTTTTGGGGAAGATTTGAAAAAGATTTTAAATCCGATAATATGAAATTTTTTTTTTTACCATTTTCCTAAAAAAATTCCGTTGAAAAAAGTTTGTTATGTAAAGCTTTGAAGCTGATCGTATATAAATCAAAAGAGTTTCATACATCAGTGTTCCATCCATATTCCGACTATCGCACAGTGGTCCGGTGGCCAGTCATAAGTCAAATTTTTCAAAAGTTCTGGATTTAAAAATTTCGTTTGCACGCCATTTCTTGAATATTTGAACTACATTTTATCAAAATATTAGCTTAAATAAAAACAGACAAGAAGGAGTCTGATGAGAGATATGGTTATCTCGAGACAGTCTGTAACTCCAACCAATTGTCGCCTTGCTTCCGAGCAAGCTTCCGTGTGTGTTTATTTGCAATCTTCTAATTTGAAGCCGTAACCTAACAATGCTAATAGCACTTCATATGTGACACAAAAATAAAATATAAACGAGAACGTAAGTTGAAGTCGGCCCTGCTCGACTTCGATATACCCGTTACTCAGGGATTATTTAAGAATATTTTATTAGATAGATAGATATTTTATTAGATGCCCAAATTGTGGCAGATATGAGGAATTTTTCCAAAATGCGGGGGCGGCAACTCAACTATGGCTCATCTGATCGGAAAATGATGTAAGGCGGATCGATAGGTAATGATGATCATAATATATGTCTAGAAGGTTCGAACAATCTATCTTTAAAATTTTGAGAGATTTGAGGTATTTCAAAAAATTGCGGGGGCGGGAACTTTTCTATCGTTCATCTGATCAGGAAATGATGTATGGCGGATCGATAGGTAATGGTGATTAAAATATATCTCTAGAAGGTCCGAATAATCCATCTTCAAAATAGTGGGAGATATGAGATATTTTTCAAATTGCGTGGGTGGCAACTCTTCTATCGTTCATCTGATCGAAAAATGATGTATGGCGGATCGATAGGTAATGATGATTAAAATATATGTCTAGAAGGTTTGAACAATCTATTTTTAAAATTGTGGGAGATATGAGGTTTTTTCATATTGCGGGGGCGGGAGGGGGCGTGGCAAAAATTTGAAACAAACTTGATCTGCGTGCAGAAGATACAAGTCTACACTGAAAAAATGGTAGCTCTAGCTCTTATAGTTCCTGAGATCTGGGTGTTCATACAGACAGACAGACAGACGGACAGACAGACAGACGGACAGACGGACATGTCTATATCGACTCGGCTATTGATGCTGATCAAGAATATATATACTTTATGGGGTCGGAGATGCTTCCTTCTGCCTGTTACATACATTTGCACGAACTTAGTATACCCTTTTTACTCTACGAGTAACGGGTATAAAAATATTATTAAAACGAGAGCGTAAGTTGAAGTCGGCCCTGCTCGACTTCAATATACCCGTTACTCAGGGTAAGGTTGCCCAAATTGTGGGAGATATGAGGAATTTTTGATATTGCGGGGGCGGTAACTCTTCAATCGTTCATCTGATCGAAAAATGATGTATGGCGGATCGATAGGTAATGATGATTAAAATATATGTCTAGAAGGTTCGAACAATCAATTTTCAAAATTGTGGCAGATATGAGGTTTTTTCATATTGCGGGGGCGGGAGGGGGCGTGGCAAAAATTTGAAACAAACTTGATCTGCGTGCAGAAGAT
Source organism: Lordiphosa mommai (assembly GCA_018904225.1). Classification (NCBI taxonomy): domain Eukaryota; kingdom Metazoa; phylum Arthropoda; class Insecta; order Diptera; family Drosophilidae; genus Lordiphosa; species Lordiphosa mommai. The sequence goes on from JAEIFT010000932.1 coordinate 28,246, forward strand.
ACAAGTCTACACTGAAAAAATGGTAGCTCTAGCTCTTATAGTTCCTGAGATCTAGGTGTTCAGACAGACAGACAGACAGACAGACAGACGGACAGACAGACAGACAGACGGACAGACGGACATGTCTATATCGACTCGACTATTGATGCTGATCAAGAATATATATACTTTATGGGGTCGGAGATGCTTCCTTCTGCCTGTTACATACATTTGCACGAACTTAGTATACCCTTTTTACTCTACGAGTAACGGGTATAAATATTATTTGCCCATCACAAGAATTTTTCGGATCAAATTCTTTATGTACAAGTGCAGTAAATATGACTATGTGTTATATTGTTAATAAAATTTGTTCATCAATATGACTTGTTGTATTCAGGGGATTCTCAATTAATTAGAAAAGTTTTGTGCTTTTTCAAAAACTTTTTTTTTGGAAACGAATATTTTTAGCCTTCGAACGAGAGACCAAATTGGTAGTACTAGTACATGTCTGTTCTTCAAAATTCCATTCAAATAACTTGCAGAAAATTGCATTTAAAAAAACAATAAGGCAAAGCTAACTTTGACTGTGCCGAAGTTTTAATACACTTGAAAAGCTTTACTCCAACTGATTTAACCAGTAAAATATATATAGGATATAGATATCAGATATTTAAAATTTTTAAGTCATTGATAATAAAAATTTGATACCATAAAAAAAAAACTTTTCTTAGTAAAACACATCCTCCGTCCGACCATTTCTATGGGAGCTATATAATATAGTCATCCGATTTTGATAAAATTTTTCCTGTATTATGTGAAAGCATATAAAACTAATATATACCAAGATTGGGGACGCTACGATGGAAAACAAAAAAGTTTTTCTCACTAGAACTAGTTTTTTGACCGACCGGTTCTATGGCAGCTATATGCTATAGTGATCCGATTTTGATACATTTTTTTAGAATTATGTGGAAGCATATAAAAATAACATATTCCAAGATTAGTGACGCTACGTTGGAAAACAAAAAAGTTTTTCTAACAAGAACTAGTTCTTAGATCGATCGTTCCTATGGCAGCTTTAAAACTGAGGGACTAGTTCGCGTAGAAACAGACAGACAGACAGACGGACAGACAGAAGGACAAACGGACGGACGGACAGAAGGAATTGAACTCAGCTCGTCGTCCTGATCGAGAATATATATAGTTTATGGGGTCGGAAATTAATATTTCTATGCGATAAAATTTTCTGGGCATTTCGATTCAAGTGTATAAAAATCCAGTTTTATGCAGGGACCAGTGGAACATTTTGATAGATTTGTTCAGTGTTTTATGTAAGAAGCAGGGTGTCAAACCGGAACCCGAACCGAAACCGTATACCGAAAAGAACCGATTGAAACTCAGAACCAGAACCGGAACCGGAACCGTTATTATTTATTTTTTGCGTACCGGTATTTCGGAACCTTTATTTTTTGGAACCGAAATGACCGAAACGGACCGAAACATTGTACCGGTACAGTTTCGGTTCTGAGTTTTTTTTTGTTATTTCATTTATATTACTTCAATAAGGGATTTCTTCAGGGTAAACCGCAGGGTAAACGTAAGCAAAAACTTACAAGTGTAAAGTTAAGGGACCATCTGGTAAATACTGAAATTTTCAATAAAAATAACAATTTCATCTTATTTCTTTGCATCTATTCTGGTTCAATAAATTCCAAATATTATTAATTTATCCTTAATTTTTGCATTTACAAAGAAAATGAATTACTAATTGGCCCAAATGGACTTAACCTAATAGCAGGGTTAAATTGTGATCGGTAACGTTATCTGAATACAGTGTATTTAACATTTCATCAGATATCAAAAGATCTTCTTGCTCTTCTATTATAAGGACATCTTTTATCTGAGGTTAAGTTTATTATGTTTAATTTTCATTCTTTATAACCACTTTCTGTTGTGTAGGTTGCTACCATTTCTTTAATATCTTCGGATTAAAAGATTTTTAAATTATACCGGTACATACCGCAACGTACCGGTATACCGAAATAAAAACCAAGGTACCGGTACGGAACCGAATACCGAAATAAACAAGAACCTAAACAGAACCTTTGACCGAAACATTAGTTTCGGTACGTACCAGAACCGGAACCGGAACCGAAATTCGATTCGGTTTGATTCCCTCGTAAGAAGCGTTTGATAAAAAAAAAAAAAAACCTAAACCAATTCTAAGTTAAATTTTTTTAAAAAATGTTAAAAATAAAAAAAACGAGAAGGCAAAGCTAACTTCGACTGTGCCGAAGTTTTAATACACTTGAAAAACTTTACTCCAACTGATTTAACTGGAAAAATATATATAGGATATAGATATCAGATATTTAAAATTTTTAAATTATTGATAATAAAAATTTGATAACATAAAAAAAACTTTTCTTAGTAAAACACATTTTCCGACCGATCGTTCCTATGGCAGCTATATGCTATAGTCATCCGATTTTGATAATTTTTTTCGAAATTATGTGAAAGCATATAAAACTAATATATACCAAGATTGGGGACGCTACGATAAAAAACAAAAAAGTTTTTCTCACTAGAAGTAGTTTTTTGACCGTCCGTTTATATGGCAGCTATATGCTATAGTCATCCGATTTTGATAAATTTTTTCAGAATTATGTGGAAACATATAAAACAAATATATACTACGATTGGAGACGCTACGATGGAAATCAAAAAAGATTTTTTCACAAAGACTTATTTTTCGACCGATCGTTCCTATGGCAGCTATATGCTATAGTGATCCGATTTTGATACATTTTTCCAGAATTATGTGAAAGCATATAAAACTAACATATACCAAGATTAGTGACGCTACGATGGAAAACAAAAAAGTTTTTCTAACTAGAACTTGTTCTTAGACCGATCGTTCCTATGGCAGCTATATGATATAGTTATCCGATCCGGCCGGTTCCGACATATTAGTTGCGTGCAGTAAATTCAGCTCGATAGCTTTAAAACTGAGAGACTAGTTCGCGTAGAAACATACAGACGGACAGACGGACGGACGGACAAGCGGAAATGAACTCAGCTCGTCGTCCTGATCAAGAATATATATAGTTTATGGGGTCGGAAACGAATATTTCTATGCGTTACAAACTTCTGGGCAAAATTAATATACACTTTTCAAGTGTATAAAAATGTTAATTAAAAAAAATAGCAATGCTTAAAATTACCGTAATCCTCCACGTGGTGCTCAATTAACTAAAAACTTGTGGCGTCACCAGATAGATAGCCGCTATCTATCGATATTCACAGCAATGTATCGATACAAAGCTTGCCCCACCGCTAGTCCGCCATTCGGATTTGGATATTAAGCATTATAAGCGTGTAAATTATATATTAATAAAGTTTGTTACTAAAGATAACTAAAAACTTTAACTTTCCGCCATATTTTCTTAAATTTTTTGTAAACAAACCACATAGAGAGCGTACCTTTTGAAGTGAACTTTTGCTGTTGCCCGCTCAGAGAACTATGATTCAATTCTCGCTCCCAGAATGTTTTCTTTATTTCAGTACCAACCTTAGCCTGTGAAAAGAGTTACACAAGTTCCATACAAATAAAGTTGGACTAAACAGATGACTGAAATGGAGAGACTCTCCTCCTCCTTCTGTTCGTTTCTCACCATTAATCATACCACAAACTTGGCAAATGATTTATGATACCGCCAATGCGACAACGCCAAACAATTAACGAGTTGCGAGTTAAATATGCCATTTACACGCCATTATTATGAACATACTTAATAAACTCTGACGCAAAAGTAGGTATTGAATTTTGAAAAAATAATCAATTTCAATGCCCAACACGTTCACGAATTATAAGCATCTGTGGCAAATGTCATGTGATTAGTTGCTGTTGTTTAACTTGAAAAAGAATAACGAAAAAAAATAGGAAATTTTCTTTGCTCCCATGCAGCTTGCAGTTGTTACGTGCCGCTTTGAATGAGGTTAAGCATTTGCAGTGTTCCAATTTCAGAGAATGAGAATCGCAAATCAAAGCGAAATGCCCAAAGGGGAGCTGCTGCTCTACACTTTATCGAGTGTCTTATAGAACTTTTAAAAGCCATAACCACATGGAAAACCTTTGTCCTGTGGCAGTTTTTCGAATATTTTTTTCAGCAACGCCCCTAAAAGTATGCAAATGTGTTCATTAACACATTTCCTCATCTAACATGCCATTAGTCAAAAAAGTACACAGAGACGACCACAGCAGAAGGGGAATGGGGAAAAGGAGTTGAACTCTATATCCGGCGCCTGAAAAAAAAACGTAGTGGGACAACGAAATCAAATAGTTTACCTACCATTAATTACAGCCAGGGGGCAGTTTGTGTACACCCCAAACAAGTTCAACAACAGCAGCAACAACGGGGAGAAAAGTTTTCAGGCAAACAGAACCAAAAACTTTGCCCTACGCCACATACCAACACTCACACACACACACACACTCACTCACACACAGGTGAGTAGTTCGTAGGGTTTGGGGTCAGCTTATGCGTCAGCCGCAAAGTATGCAGCAAATATTTAGATATGCCTATGCCATAGTCATAGAAAATTCACTGTGCCAGAACAGGAGGAGGAGGAGGAGTAGTGGGAGGAGCAGTGCAGAAGGGGAGCACTTTAGAACGCTTAATTAACACTTTATTAGCTTTACTTAGCCCAAAGGCTTAACCGGGCTTAGACTTTTTTTTGAATGCCAGAGAAAGAGAGAAAGGGGCTGAAATATGTAAATACGCAAACTAACCACATAAATCTGTAACAAAAATGTTTAAAGGCTGGAAAAACTATTTTGGGGTCGGATTTGATATCGAAGCACATGTAATTAGAGAACCGGGCGGCAGGCACAGGTAAACTTTGATGCGATAAGAATCATATAATATAATTAAGCTAATGAAATTTCAAATGCCTCGTTGACCAGGCAAAAAAAGTAAACAATGAAATTGGAGAACTACTGAAGTCTAGGAGTTTTCTTCTCTCCCTCTCTCTCTCTCTTTTTCAGTGGGCGAAACAACTTCTGTTAATTTCGTAATAAACATTAAACAACACATCCTCCAAACTGTCGACCCAAATGAAGACACAGCTAATATGCAAAACATAGCCATAAACATTAAATTTCATGTCTCAACTTAGATGAGGGAAGCCCCACACAAAAGTTGTCCCATCCAGGAAAATCAGCAGAAAACTGAAAAGAAATTGAATGAAATGTCCCCAAGCCTGGGCATAAGAATGTCCATGTAAAAAGAGAAAGAGCATAAAACTTATCTTAATTGAATTATCAAAAATTATGCACAACACTTAAGGCGAGTGGGGAGGCCAAGGAGAAGACCTGTAGCTTCTCCACCTATAATACCTAAGCCTACGACAAAAGACGAGGCGCAGCCAGGTGGGGGAGAGGCCAGGTCTAAGAGGTAAATTTTGTGGCATTTAACTTTTGAAACAACCCCAAAGCGGATTCTCTATTGCGTTGAGAACTAATGAAGACGCTTGTTCATAATTTATGGTCGCTTGGCACGCAACTTTGTGCGTTCTGAGAAGTTGACTGACTGAAGATTTTTCAAGTATGATTAGCAAGCGCAAGCGTTGCTTTTCAAAATGTATTTAAAGGCCGTTCAGATTACCTCAACGGTTTGATTTCATTGAATTTGATTATTAATTTAGCGCCGCACTTTTATTGATTGCGCTAGTCACTACAGTGCACCGTGGCCTGAAATGCACAAATGTAGGCATAAATTACATTTATTGGTAATGGCATATCTTTATAAGAAATGATAAAAATTTTTGACTCTTCCGACCTACATACAATCTTAGGATTTTCTGTTAAAAACTAAAAATTAAAAATGTTAATAAATCCAAAATTGTTTTATGTCCTGTATTAAACATATATACAAAGATATATTACACTATACTACATAGTTTTATAATTTTTATAAATTGATGAAATAAAGTGGAAATATTTAAATTTTTGTGGCATTAATTAGTGACTTTAAAAGTAGGCGAGATTTTTGGATCCGGTGTTTTGCTTTAAGTTTAAAATGCCTAATTGCACTATAGAATATTTTAATTTTGTGGTTAATTAATAATTAAAAGTAAGCGCTATTTTTTGATCGTTTTTTTATTTATATATAAGTTTGAGAAAAATGGGTGGCTGCACTTTGGGTATGGTTATAAAAGTTTGAATTTTTTTGTTAGATATAAGTAAAGTATTAAAATTTATGGTATTGGGTATTTGCCCTTCGATACCCCGGAAAATATTAAAATTTTTTGTTTTTTTATTTTTTTTAAAATTTTTATGTAAATATTTTTGACTTTTGTAAATGGGTTTTAAAATTATTTTTAAAACAAGCCAGAGTTTCTTAATAGTGCAGAGAGCTTCTGTAGACTGACTTCTGCATTAGCATCCGAAACAAGGATGCCTGATGGTCTTCAATGAGCAACCTTTCCGCCCTATATATATCGAAAACCTCACAGTTTTTGTTCCTGCAGTCACTCTTTATATGCAGCATTATTGTTTTTTATAAGATCATCCATATTAATGTGTTACCATAATCGAGGATACGCGAACGGGCTTCGTGATGACTTTATTTTTTCGCCTTTTTCCGGACATAAAGATAGTATCCTAAGAACTGCTTCAAGGTCAGCTTGCCCTCTTTTACGAGCAACCGTGCTTTGCTTGTAGCTAATAAGCGCACATTTTTTTGCCTCAGATAAAGAAAGCTTGAGCTTTTTTCCCCTCCGACCTATACCTTCAGGCACTTAACTGAACTTATGGATTTTTATGTTGAGCAATTGTGTTGCCTTAGGCCAGTCAGCATATTTTAGCTAAAAAGCTTTCTGATTTCGTTAACCTCTCTGCCATTTTGCCTCCAAATTTACTCAAAACATTGGATTTTTCCTAAAAATATTTTCGATGATTTTGAAGGTGCTTTGGTTTAACCCTCCTATGAAGCAATTAAAATACTACATACTCTTTGTCAGATTGCCCAGTCCTTTTATCCAAATGGCAAACGTAAGTCGGCATTGATAAAATTGAGGTTATGTTATAAAAAGTTAAATTGCAAAAAGTTCAAATAAATAACACATTGAGATAAAGTGCATCGGACGTAGAATTGATAATTCTACAAGAAAAAAAGTCTCAGATCTAACAAATGCTAACAATTTTTGCAGGCCTTCGTGAAGGTTAAATTTCTTTAAAAATTTCTGTCATGATATGCCTCAGAATACAATATTGACAACTATGACAATACGAGTTTTTATCATAGACCAAAAGTACAGAAACGTAATACAAACCACAATGATCAATTCGCAACAAAAATATTTGACCAAAGTGATGTTTTTCTTACTATTTAGCAATTTCTCTAAATTGCAGCAGAAATATACGCATTTTACATCCAGCTGTCAACCAGTAACACAATGTTAACTTTGAATAGCTGTTATATAACCAGGGCTGCAGTCTTTTGAAACATTTCTGGTCTGCAACATTGAGGACTGATGAATTTATAAACCAATAGCAAACAAAATTCTGTGGACTTGGACACTCTCTTTGAAATGCCGGACTTTCTGCCACAAAGAATGGAAATATTTCCTA
>JAEIFT010000933.1:0-35848 GCA_018904225.1 Lordiphosa mommai
AACACTTTCAAGCAGCTTTGAAAGATGAATACTATTGAATAGCTTCCTTATTTATATGAAGTATTGTGAAAAACTACTTGTTTATCTCATCTGAGTTCAGGCCTTTAAGGGATAACGAAAATCAATCAATTGATCGTGAATGAATATCCCTTTTGTTTTCAGTGTACCAACAACGTATTGGCAAAGAAGAAAAAAATCACGTATATGAAATTGTTTGTGTATTTCGTAATGCACAGTCTATATATTGAACGCCGATTTCTCATTTCCTATCTGTCACATAAACTAAAAACAGGGTTCGAAAAATGCACAAATATTTTTTTACGCCATGATAAATGACGTCAATGTAAAAATAATTATTATCACATATGTAAAAAATTATTTTATTCATGTAATAAACACGAGCATTTTTGACACGAATGTGACTAATTTGAGCTGCCTTCTTTACGGCTGTAAATAACAGTCGTGTCAAAAATGCTCGTGTTTATTACATGAAAAAAATAATTTTTTTATATGTAAAATATTTTATTTTCATGTCTGAAAATAATAATTTTTACAGCTTAGTATATTTTACTTTGTGTTAATATCATGCGTGTAAAGAAAAATGAGTGTTATTTTACAAACCCTGCTAACAAATGATGAGAAATCTTTTATAAATATATTTTTAGTCTCAGGCTGGGTGAAACTGTTGTAAAGAAATATATTGCTTGCACGGTCTAGTCACAATTGCAATGCGTAGACTTTGCCCAGTTATATACGCTGAAAATATTTATTAACTGCAGAAATAAAAGAAAAGTCGTCTAATAAAAAGATTTACCCAAAAAAAACCCTCACAAGCGGTCACCTTTACCAGCTATTGACGTCAGCTGTAAGTAGCCATTAAAGTGATTTCCAAAATCTTGGCCTTAAACTGTGCATCCCTTTCTCTTGTGCTTTAATTTGATACAATTAAACTATTAAATATTCGAAATTTCAATTAATATTTCCAAAGGTCTCTCAAGTCAATTATGCACAGTAATAAAAAAAGATTTACAAAAACTTTACTAATTTCAAAAATTTCTTCAATTGCCAATGGTTGGCTTGGCCATTAACGCAATTGAAGGGCATTTTGGTTCTTAGTTCTTTCAACTTTCTCTCACTCTCTCTCTATTTGCTTATTTCTCTTCTTATGGTAAATGCCCGCAAAATGGCAAGCAAATCAGAAAAAAAAAATTGCAATTGTGACAATGCTGACAATCTGCAGGCGACAGCCAGAGCACAGTGAAGCAAGACATGGCAGTGGGGGGAGGGCAGGGCAGAAACAAGCAGCAGCAGCAGCTAGACAAGCAGACGGCAATGGCAGTTCCGTCTCCATCTCATGCCTGTTCCCCGCTTCCTTCACAGCCATGTCAAGCAAAACGGCGACACTTACAATCAGTATGAAATTTACGCGATTTTCATTGCGGCAAATGGTTCGTTTTTGGTATTAACATTTCTGGCTAAGGCGTGGGTGAGGGGGTATGCGGTGGTATAGCAAAAGCCGTGCCAATTCTCATATTTGTATACACTATTTCCGGAAAAGTTATATGGATGTTTTTTAATAAAGTTCGGAAATATATCAGAACTAGACAAAATAAGTTAAAGACTGATTGAAATAAGAATTTCGAAAGTAAAGGCATTCATTTACTTAAAACAAGTATTGAAATCTTTTTTAAAACAATGTTTTTAAGGATTGTAGAACTAAGATTCTAGTACATTTTGATTATGTGGAGTTTTTAGGGGGTTTATTATTGGAAGAGAGCGGCTAAATTTGAAATGGTATATAAACTTTGTGGTAGAGTTGGCTCATAGCTCTTATATTGCTTTTAAATTGCTCTTATATTGCTTTTTTATTGCTCTTATATTGCTCTTACACTGCTCTTATATTGCTCTTAAATTGATCTAATATTGCTTTTAAATTGTATCTTGTATTGCTCTTATATTGTTCTTATATTGCTCTTATATTGCTCTTTAATTGCTCGTATATGCTCTTATACGTAATGTATATTGCTCTTATATTGCTTTTAAATATGATCTTATATTGCTCTTCTTTTGCTCCTATATAGCTATTATTTTGCTCTTATATTGCTCTTAAATTGTTCTTATATAGCTCTTATATGGCTCTTATATTGCTTTAATACTGCTCTCATACTTGCTCTTATATTGCTCTATTGCTTTTATACTGCTTGCTTTTATATTGCTTTTATAAGGATTTTATATCGGTCTAATATTGCTCTTGAATTGCTCTTAAATTGCTTTTATACTGCTCTTATATTGCTTTGATATTGTTCTTATATTGCTCTTAAATTGTTCTTATATTGCTTTTATATCGATTTTGTATTGTTCTATGAATTTCTTGTACATTAGTCTTGTATTGCTCTTAAATTGTTCTTATATGGCTCTAATATTGCTCTTATATTGATTTTATATGGATTTTTATATTGCTCTAATATTGCTCTTATATTGCTTTAATATTGCTCTTAAATTGCTTTAATATTGCTCTTATATTACTCTTATATTGCATTAATATTGCTCTTAAATTGCTCTTATATAGCTTTAATATTACTCTTATATTGCATTAATATTGCTCTTAGATTGCTCTTATATTGCTTTAATATTGCTCTAATATTGCTCTAATATTGCTTTATTATTGCTCTTATATTGCTTTAATATTGCTCTTAAATTGCTCTTATATTGCTTTAATATTGTTGTAATATTGCTGTTATATTACTTTAATATTGCTCTTATATTGCTTTAATATTGCTCTAATATAGCTATTATATTGCTCTAATATTGCTTTAATATTGCTCTTATATTGCTTTAATATTGCTCTTATTTTGCTTTAATATTGCTCTAATATTGCTCTTTTATTGCTTTAATGTTGCTCTTAAATTGCTCTTAAATTGCTTTAATATTGCTCTTAAATTGCTCTTATATTGCTTTAATATTGCTCTAATATTGCTCTTATATTGCTCTTATATTGCTCTTATATTGCTTTTATATTGTTCTTATACTAGAAGTTATAGTAGAATAGTTACATTCAGGTACCAAAATATAAGTAAACTTGAATGAATCCTGAATAACTAACACCTACTTCATTTATTTTTAAACGTTAAATACAACTAGGTACTAGCAAATTGAGTATAAGACCTTATATAAGAACAATCCAATGACCCAACTCTACTTTGAGGCCTAGTGGTAGAGTGTTGACAATTACTGCGCGGAAGGCCAGAGTTTAATTCCCGCTTTATGACTCTAATAAAAAGGTTTAAGCTTTTACGCAGCAGTCACCTTCACCAGCTAATGGCATCATAAAGCTTTTCCGCTCGGATTTTGGTTTCCTTCTCTTATGCACACTATACAAATGAGTAAGAGAAACTAAGATATGATTCAGATTCAAGCCAAATAATAAATTTGATTACAATTATTATTACGTAAATTCTCTAAGCAATTTCAGGGTATCTAAGCTTTGTCCCATCAATCCAGAATTACTTGCCGTTTTCTCATTTTTTCCTTGCAGTTTCCTTATATATATATATAAATTTTTCTTTTTTGCACACCATAACCAACAAACAGCAAACAGGCAAACAGCTCGCGGCTGCCACGAGCCAAAAGTGGCATCAGCTGCACTTGGCTAGGATATATCCTTCGCAGAGCCTTCCCACCTCGCTCATACTCTTTCTCTGTGTGTGTGTGTGTAGCCTTGTCCTATCTGGGCACGCACACGGGGCGCTGACTCTCTGGGATAATGCAATAAGCGTTGCCAAACGACGCGCCGTCTTCGTCTCCTGTAACTTTGAGCCTTACAACAAACAACGGCGCTAAGTCGACGGCCAGCATAATGGCTATGACTGGGGGGGCGGGTGTCCTTCTAGCGCATGTGTGCCAGACAGGTTATGCGCTATAAAAAATGTAAGAAATTGCTAGCAATGCCAGCCAAAAACGACAATACTTACGAGCATTTCACAAATCAAAATACTTTTCAGGGTGGCCTCCCCCACCGTCCTGCGTTGTCTGAACAACTGATGCCCATAAGGCAAGTAGAAAAACAATGTGCTAAATAATTTATTTGTAGCGGAAAAAAAAACACACACACACATAATAAAAACATTGTCTACGATTGGAATATTGGTAAGAAAAAGTTTCATATTTAAGTGCTTAAGTTGCATAACTATTTATGATATTTTAGGTTAACAAGTATCGATAAAACTTACAAGAAGTCAGGACCTCATCTCAAATGAGCACCATTTTAAAGGGGAATAACATTTTTAGAATTGGAACATTGAAAATAAATAAGATTTAAAGAAAGAAAGATTTAAAGTATTACCAAAGATTATATCCAGATTTAAACTTCTCTGTCTATTATCTGTTCCCAACTCCTATAAAATGTCTAGCATAGTCTGAATTTATGATACCGATGCAAAAATCAATCACGTTCCTCGGTATTCTCCATCGCACATTGAAAAGTGTTTGTGTTGTTAGTATATGATAAATATTATTATTAAATATTAGTAACAAAAAAAAAACTCATCACACAAAAATAAAAATAGTCTTTTTAGTGGCACCTAAACTATGGTAAAAAAAATTCAAAAAATACGAGATGGGCTCTGCTATCTCATGCGAATAGCGTTTTCAAATGAAATGAATGAACTTTTATTATAAAATTTAAGGAAAAATCGCTTAAAACAATATTGTTAAAATTTTATATGTTTAACGCGCATTTCTCAGTCATCGCGTTGAAAATCTATATAACTACTGATTATAATATATTAGAGTCATTCCGTCACTATCGGAATTGACAAGTTTATAAACAATCAAATTGGTGAAAAAATCTATTTTATGTTAACTAAAAAATATTTTTTAACAAGTTAATTTTTTTGTCTTCCTTTTTCTAAGTTTTTATATTTTTAATTATTACCAAAAAACTTAACAAATTTTTATTTTCGAATTTATTTTTTTAGATTTTTTAAACTAATTATAAATAGTCATAGGAGAAAGTATAGTTTATACCAAGGATTAATCCCGAAACAAATATCGGTTCCGGTACCGCTTCCGGTACGTACCGAAATAAGAATTTTGGTTAAAGGTTCTAAATCGGTTTTCAGAATATTTCGGTTCTACTACAGTACCCAGATTTTTATTTCGGTATACAAGTACGAACCGATTTGCCTTAATTACATTTTTCTAAATATTAAAATAAATTTTTTTTTTTAATTTGAAATAATTTTTCTAAATTTTATTGCGAATTTTGTTTAAAATTAAGAAACTTCATTTTAAAATTTTAAAAACATTTTTCTATCATTTCTGAAATTAAGAGACGATTTTTCTAAGACTTAGACATCCTTTACATTTAATTAGAGGATTTATATTTACCAAAGAAAAGTTTTTCCGCTTTTAGAACATTTTTTCTAAATCTTAAAAACGAGAAGGCAAAGCTAACTTCGACTGTGCCGAAGTTTTAATACACTTGAAAAACTTTTCTCCAACTGATTTAACCGGTAAAAATATATATTGGATATAGAAATCAGATATTTAAAATTTTTAAATCATTGATAATAAAAATTTGATACCATACAAAATAAATTTTCTTAGTAAAAACACATTTTCCGACCGATAGGTCCTATGGCAGCTATTTGCTATAGTTATCCGATTTTGATAAATTTTTTCGAAATTATGTGAAAGCATATAAAACTAATATATACCAAGATTGGGGACGCTACGATAGAAAACAAAAAAGTTTTTCTCACTAGAAGTAGTTTTATGACCGACTGTTTCTATGGGAGCTATATAATATAGTCATCCGATTTTGATGATTTTTTCCTGTATTATGTGAAAGCATATAAAACTAACATATACTAAGATTAGTGACTCTACGATAGAAAACAAAAAAGGTTTTCCCACTAGAACAAGTTTTATGACCGACCGTTTCTATGGCAGCTATATGCTATAGTGATCCGATGTTGATAAAATTTTTCTGTATTATGTGAAAGCATATAAAACTATCATATACCAAGATAGGTGACGCTACGATAAAAAACAAAAAAGTTTTTCTTACTAGAACTAGTTTTTTGACCGATCGTTTATATGGCAGCTATATGATATAGTCATCCGATCCGTCTGGTTATATATATATAGTTTATGGGGTCGGAAATGAATATTTTTGGATCATATTATAACGGTTAACGGCTTTCGGTTCCGGTTTCGATACCAGTACGTGGCTTGTAACGGTATATGTCGGTAAACAGTTCCGATTCTGGTTCCGGTATAATTCCCTGGTTTATACATTATTCATTTCTGAACCATAATAAGTGGGTTATAACTCTTTTCGTGACTTCAGATGCCACAGATATGAAATAAGTGGATCGGAATATGCTGCCAACATGTTGAGGAGGCCCTCTGTCTTTTTTAACCAATTTGACTTCTAGCAGTCGTAGAGGCAGCTGCGGGCAGCTGAAATTTTTTGAATTAGGTAAAGGAATAATAAGAAAACATATATTGAAAATATGGCAACTATATAAGTCATGAATTTTTTTATGTTCCATCAAAGTTGAAAAAACAAAAAAAAAGAATTGACTGTTGGTAAATAGCGATTTATTCGAAGAAAAACAAATCAAACAGTATATTTTTTTTTGTAATACACACTTAATAGATACATCAATCAATAGATACCAAAAAAATAAAGACGATTCAATACCAAGTTTTTGAGATATTCTACCTGAAAGCGGACAAAATTACATAAAAATTGTGTGTGTTTAAATTAAATTCAGGAAAATGATGCCTAAAGAGAGAAGTAAAGAAGTCATTAAGGGCAAAGGAAAAACATTTTAAAAATGAAAAAAAAATTCAACACTTGAATGTTACACCAAAACTATCAACAGCAGCAATTTGATCCCCCAGCAGCTTTGGCAATCCCTTTGTCAAAAGCTCTCACCGCCTTCGTAAGGGGGTTAAGTCGAGCACAAAATAAGCCTAAGCATTGTCGAAATTGGACATACTAAGGCTGCTTAATAGACATGTCCAGCGACCAGGCGACGACAAACTCATAATTTATGACCATATCCTCGCTAGACGCTGAATGTTATCTGCTTCTGTGAAATGAAAAAGGGGAGAGGAAACGAAGGATGCATGCTGTCTCGGGCTCAGTACTTGCCACTGCGACGGCCTGTTGTGGCTGTCAGTGTCGTCTGTAATTGTTTTCCTAATGGAAAGGCATCCCGAAAACATGACCGCACTTAAGTTGTCAGGCGAGTATGTGGCTCTGTGTGGGCAATTTATGAGAAGCTGGGCAAAACAATCGAGCTAATCGGTAGGCAGGCTTCATTTTGCTAATAAATCTCTCTTTTGACTAGTTCCCATTCGATTTGCTTGTCCAAAACTTATGATGAGATTAGTCACAGTTTCAATCGAAATGTCCAAACATAAATTATATAAATTATACAAAATGTTTTGCCACCAAAGGAATTCCAGTTGCCTCACGTAACGACTTCCAACCGAGAGGCGTCACATGTGTGTCTAAGTGATTTTCAATAAGTTGACGTGGGTTTGGGTCAAAGTTTTTGGGGCACGATTTTTCACAGCTACAGATGTCTCTATATATGTACAGAAGGAGCATAATTTATGGCGCTTACGGAGTTGGAGACATGTGTGTGTGTGCGGGAGAACTAGCGAGTTTTCACAGGCGTCGATAATGACGAGCGATTTCTCATAGCCCAAAAAGCGTTGGGTGGGTGCGCGTTATTCCAGTTCCTCATTTCGCCAAAGCACCAGCCATTTGCCACAGCTGCGACCTTTGACATCCTAGAGCCGACATCGCTGAAGCCCACGTTCCAAGTACATGGCACGTAAAAACAAACTTGATTTTCGGCCATCAAAAAACGCCATCAGTCTTCTTTCTCCTCGGCTCATACCCTTGGTGTGTCTTACAAATGTTGAGCAAATACAAGACGTGCTTCAATATTTTTGTAAAATGATTTTTTAATAAGAAGTCAGACACGAGACATCGAAGCCAAATTGAAATGATTACAACTGCAGGCGGAAGAAAATGACTGTTGGAGTTTGGAAATTTCTGAAAATTCTTTTATTACTAAAAAAAAATTCTGGGCAAAAAAGAAGGCATAGAAAGCCTAGCTAGCTTTTTGTAAGCCCTTGCAGTTTCCACAAATTCAAATGCAATAGAGAGAGATTTTCTGCATTCTTAAAAAAATAAATCTGCGGTCACTAACGATGGATGGAACCTTTTCTTTGGCCAACTGTTGGACTTATAGGAGCTTCTCAGTAGTAGAAATAATTATAAAGAATATTACAAAGGATTGACAAAGCGGAAAAATATTGATTAAGTCTCATTTAATTTTGAATATACTTAAATTTTGCGTTAAAAGTTTCATGGGGTACAAATGTACCCCAATGTTGGTTCTTGAGATAAGTCAAATCTTCGAGATTGACATAGCGGAAAAATATTGATTAAATCTCATTTAGTTTTGAGTATTCGTAAATTTAGCGTTAAAAGTTTCATGGGGTACCCAAAGTTAGTCAAATCTTGGATTGACATAGAAAAATATTGATTAAGTCTATTTAATTTTTAAATTTTTGTTGTACAAATGTACCCCAATGTTGGTTCTAGGGTTAAGTTAATTTTTGACATAGCGGAAAAATATTGATTAAGTCTCATTTAATTTTGAATATACTTAAATTTTGTGTTAAAAGTTTCATGGGGTACAAATGTACCCCAATGTTGGTTCTAGGGTTAAGTCAAATCTTCGAGATTGACATAGCGGAAAAATATTGATTAAGTCTCATTTAATTTTGAATATACTTAAATTTTGCGTTAAAAGTTTCATGGGGTACAAATGTACCCCAATGTTGGTTCTAGGGTTAAGTCAAATCTTCGAGATGGTTATAGTTCGAGGTTTGACGTGTTTGGAACGTAAACTCCTTCTTCTTGCAGCAGATCAAGATTTGATATACAAAAATCAGCAATATTGGACTCGGTTAGTGCTTCTGATTTATAACACTGTGCAAGTCGAAAAAAAGACAATTTTAACTTCGTAAAAAACTTTAAAAAAAAATTTCGTATGAAACCATCATTACAACTCAAAAAAGTAATGATGCAGTTCGATTCCTAGGACCCGAAATAGGGGGAAACCGTCGAGTTCGGACAGGTCTGTTTTATTTTTTGAAAAAAACTATCACAGTGTAATAGACATTTTTTAGGGGGACAGAAATTTTTTTTCTGTGACTTGGTATAAAAATGTTTATATAGATACATATATGTATCGACTTAAAAAATACAGATATTAATTGTATTGTTTTAAAATTTAAGCACCAAGCCACTATTTCTATGTTCACCAAAGAATTTTATTTGTATAATATTTAATTTTTTAAGTTCTATTCTCAGATGACATAAATTTTATTTTTCGTCACAATGCTTTATATAAATATTCTGATTTCAAAGCATTAGAAAAGTGTTTCTATTCAAATGAAGCACTGTGACGAAAATAATTTTTATGTCATATGATTTTCAAATGAGAATAGGCCTTAAGCAAAATAACTTTTTACAAATATGTTAGCAGTTAAATTTTAATATTTTACATCTCAACTTATCTTTCTAAAGATACGAAAAATGGGCCTCCATAAACAAATCCCGCCTTAGGCATAGATAATCAATCGCTTTGCCCGAACTTCTCTCACATATAAAGGGAAAATTCACCTTACATTCGACATCATGATAACCAAATTCACCATTATAAAAGGCAAAGCCCACACAATCCTCCTCAGGTGAACCATTATTGGGTTCCTGTGGTACCCAAGGCAAATAGGGTACCCGATCACCATTCTTGGATAAAATAAACTCCCGTTGACTACCCAAACAATTAATGCCCATCCATACCGAATCATCATAACTTTTGGCAAAAGGCATTCCCAGACTTTCGAGATATGCAGTTGCAATCTCTAATTCCTCTGCATTGTTAAAAACAGCCAAATCGCTTCCAAGTTTGCGACATTGACGATCGGCCGAATACCAATTGGTCTACAAAAATAAATTTAACATTTTAGAGAATTTTATTAAAAAAGAGAATAAACTATATAAGTCACCTTAGCCAAGGACACGTGATAACATTTCTCGCCCACTTTCGTAAATTTTGGTGGACAACTTTGCGCTTGCAGGCCCATAAATAGGGAGAGAAGCGCGAATACGAACAGTACGTTCGAATTGGACATATTGCGAAATAAGACTAATTCATTTGCAAAAGGTTGCGATCATATTTATACTCGAGCAAAAGTATGGCTAAATAAAAGCAATATTTATATTTAAACAGTGCGATAAGCTCAATTTAGATATTTATTTTCAAACATTCCGTTTAATTGTATAACATTCTATTTAATCAGCTTAACCTTTTGCCAACAGTAACTGTCGATAAAAGGGAAATGAGCAATTAAAGTGTTTGATTTTTCAATCAGTGTGCTATGTTTAATATAAATGAGATTGCCTATAAATTCAAAATTAAATTAAATTAATTACTGGCCTAAAACGCGAATATTTATGATCAAAAATGGTTTTATTGTTTTTCAAAGTATTCTCCAGCAAGATTTATACACTTTTGCATGCGCTCAAACCAATTGTCGAAGCACTTTTTCCACTCCGATTGAGACACCTCCAAAACATGGTTTTTTAAATAATTAATTTTTTCAACACATATTCGTGTTATGCATTCATTTTATTTCCATTTTGTTTATATAGTAATTTGCTAGGCCAATATCAGCTGTTCCATGTATGCAAAAATGCTTTATCGCATCTCTTCGATAAATCGTGTTATCGTTGACCAAAACCACGTGCTGAATAACTAGCACAAATCGCAGTAGCCTGACAGTTGCTTGACAATTCACAAGCTCATACGAAATTGAGCTAAATTTTTGTGCAATTGATTTTGAAGCGGCACAGGACAAACAACATACTTGGCCATGTTTCTGGACGGTTTTGGAGCTCCCATTGAGGTTACAGCTGAAAATTTGAATCAGTATCCCTATGATTTGGTAAGTATTTAAAATACGCCACGTGTAACCTAACCCACAAAAATTTTAACAGCATGGCACCATGCTGCTAACCTCGGCGGACTATGAGGCTTTTTTGCCACCCGGCTGGCATGGTACCATTTATAGTACCGAGGAATTGTTGCACAACTATCGCAAACGCTTCAATGTAAGTTTTCTGTCTGTCAAAATTTCCTTGATTTTGTCCACTTAAAAATTTTTTCGCCAGCCCGATCCCACTTTGCTGACTTTTCACGCACTCCAGCCCTATGAACCGGAGTTCATTTGCTGCGAATCTTGTGTGGTGGAGATTACCGTGCTGCCCGCTGGCCAGTCGCTTTATAGTGACTCGGATATTGTGGTATTCCTGGTCAAGCTTACGGCAAGCGATACCAATACCTTGATTACCAAGCAGTTGGGCAGCGAACTAAGCTTCTTTCCACACAATCATCACTATCATGCTCGCATCTTAGAGGAGGGCATTGATATTGTCTATGTGGATGATAGGATCTATCATGGTGCTCCCTCGATCAATTACCAGCATCAACGTGTGTACAACATGTTGAGCAAATTGCAGCCATACAGCGTGAAGAGTCTTTCCGGAAACCCATTGCCAGAGGTTTTGGGCAACTTGTGCCGCAAGCCGCGTCAAAACAAGGAGCCCAATTGATTATTGAATTTGTAAGCCACCACATCCCCACCCCCCAAACTCTTTGAGTTGCCTTTGTCTGGGTTGAAATATATTTCGTGACTTTAGTTGTAGTACTTGTTGGTTGGAAATGGTATCTGATGGAGACGCATTAGTTGCAGCTGAGTGGGCGACTGGGGTCTGCGCTTTATCTGCAAAATTGATTGGGGCAAGGCAAATTTTGTTCCCGCCATGGAGGAGGCCACATTTTGAGAGCAGGGCCAGCCAAATGAAGAGGACTGAAATATGAGCTTGTGTTGGTGAGTGCCACAGTAGACAGCCAACTCACTTGCAAAATCAAGCTTTATTGTGCTCACCAATTCACACAGCCATGACTTCGGCTGGCGTATGTGTGAAAACACGACTGCGCTCAGCGCTGGGCCCCCAGTGGTCTATTCTTACTTCTTTATTTAGAGAGTTTTTAAGGTTTTGTACCTGCAGGCAGATCAAGATGATTTTGGATATTTGTCACTCCCTCCTCAAATTTAAAAAAAATTTCATAACTTAAAAGGATGATTTATTTTGTAAAATTCGCCATAATCGAGAGATTCTTCTTTAGGCAATATTGGGACCCTTTGCATGGTCGAATATTTCTCGTTTGATTTTTTACAGTAGCATTGAAACGTGCTCTGCCGAATAGGCCAGATAAATACAGAAATTTTTGCCTATTGTGACCACATAAAATTTTTTGAGGGCAAATGTACTATAAATCTGTTTTCTCCGCCATATCTTGAAAATAAGAGCTGATGAAACAAAACCGATGATGCAGTTTTATTCAGTGCACTCCATGCTTATATAATCAGTTAGCGATAGGGCTGCACCAAAAACACTGTTGCCCTGTTTTATTGTAATTAAGCAATAGTCATAGATTCCAATTTTAAAATGATTGCCACGCCCTTGCCTCCACCTCAACTTAAAAAAAAGACTTTAATATCTCCCCGAATTTTTAAATTAAATTGTTCGGACCTACCAGATATTTAGATTTAGCATCATTTTCTATCTGTTCCCGTACATTGTTTTCCGATCAGATAAACTTAAGTCGAATTTTAAGCAAACCCTAAATGTATGCTGGGTGGCACCGGCCGCAACCGCGATGGGCAGCACTTCACAGTTTGTGTGATCCCACACTTAAAATAAATTAGTTTCATACAAACTTTGGCAAGCACAGCCGAGTAGAAAAATCCAAGGGCAAAAAGAAGTACTCGAGCCCGATCACCTCCTCTCAGGTGCAAAGTGTATTTATACCTGTTGTGGCAGTGACTGAAATGTGTAAGTTCAGAGCTTTTCTAAACGCGCTTAAGTAATTCATAAGCACTGGAGGTGCGTGCGCCTCCTTGATTTAAGTATTTCGTGCTTGATTAAAGAATTTTGTTCTCATTTTACCAACATTTTGGGTAAAGGCCTCATTCCAGATGGCATACAAATTTATTTCTTCACCATGCGTCATATAAATAAGACAGCTTTTCAAAAGCATTCAGCTTTCACAGCTTTTCAAAAGTGTTTCTATTCATATGAAGCATTATGCCGAAATAAATTTGTATGTCAATTTGGAAGGAGACCTTAAATTTGAACTTAAGATTGTTCTTATTTATTTTCTTTCAATTTTATAAAAACGTATTATAGAAGCAAATTTTTTTATAAATAAAAAAGGGCGACTGTATATACCATGACGTTATAAATTGCTTCTCTGGCAACTTCCTGCTCACATTGCCGACCCCTCTATGACCGCTACTTATTATACATTAAAAAGCAACATATAGGGGACTATTGTTAATTCTCTCTCTTCTGGACGATATTGTTAAACCCTTTCAAAGGTATAATAGTTAATATTTTATTTGACCCCATATAAAATGCAGTAAAAATGTGAAAATTACATTTCAAGTAATTTCTTTTTAACTGTGAAGCAGTTTTAGGAAAAAAGTGTTCATTGGAGTTGCCTCACGAAGTCGTCCAAGTTATAGTTTTTGCCAAATGTTATCCACTTTAGGCTATGCAAATTGAGCACCCACCCTTTACCACCACCCCCATCATATTATTAGTATTCATGGCAAAATGTCATATATAATATTTTGCCCAACAATCCCCTGGGCACCGGCACTGCGTGACATCTTTTGGTCGCATTTTGTTTTGTGGTTTGACCTCAAATATAATCTCCTTTTTTGGTATTTTTTGGGTCCTTTTGGAATGCTGCGGCCTTTGGCTATTTTATGGCTTTGCAATCGTTTCCTTCTCGGACTGTGCCTGGAATATCTAATGGATGCGTGCAGCTAATTGAGAAATGCTTCTGTTTTAGGGCCACTGGCAAAGGATTGAACGAAGATCCCAGTTTTGCATTTTCAAATGAAAAGGAAACCATTTTATGGGATAAATGGCTTTTGTTTTGTTATTTCTTTTTAGGCAAGCTTAGACTTTAATGAAGCGGATGTAAGGATTTGGCAAGTGGAAAAGTTCTCCATCCACTAAAATATTTGACGCATATCAAGAAGTTAAAGTGGGTGAAAAAGTTTGAAGAGAGGGTGAACTGAGAAGTTAATGATTATGTAGGAGAAATAAGTAAAGGGCAAAAAATGTATTCAAAGTTGTCCGACCAGCCCTCGCCTATCAAACTAGTTAACGCAAATAAACACCAAAATGGCAAACACTTTCCGTTTGGCATTTCTGGAATAGTTGTCTGTTGCTTGTCCACCCTTTCCTGTTCCTCCTGTACTTATCCACCTGTTACCCCTTACCAGTTCAATAATTGATGTAAATCTGTTGCCACTGTGAAGTGTCACAGACATTTTCATTCCTGTTGTTTGTTGCCTGTTGAGTGCCTTGTTGATCCTTTTTGTTCACAACTTTTGAGGGTACTTGTGGAAACGAAAAAAAA
The DNA here is from genome assembly GCA_018904225.1 of Lordiphosa mommai. Lineage (NCBI taxonomy): Eukaryota > Metazoa > Arthropoda > Insecta > Diptera > Drosophilidae > Lordiphosa > Lordiphosa mommai. Next base: position 14,601 of record JAEIFT010000933.1, read on the forward strand.
AAAAAAAAAACTGCCATGGAAACTTCACAGCTGTGTGTTTGTGTGAAAAGGGGGGATAGTAGCCAGGGACGACAGACAGGCCTATAAGCAAAAGGAATTTCGGGGAATGATAAATAGCCCAGCTCAAGAGGCCAACAGGACTTGCTGGGTGGTTTGTGCAAGGGCCTCTCACCTTTCTTTCTTGCTTTTTTGCACATGCAAAGCTAAAACCCGAAAAGTAATGAAAATGAGCTGAAAATTATTGCAACGTAAATCAGGCGTATCCTGGGCATCCTGGGCGCCCAGCTGCGTCTCTGCCAGGCTAAACGTTTGCAACTGCTTAATTTGGCTTTCATTGCTATTTTTTTTTTCTCTCTCTCGATTTTCTTTAGTCTGACATGAATTATTTAACGATATCCAGCTGCGTTGATGCGATTTCGCAAAGGATGCCTCTAAATTAAAGCCATAACAAGCTTAATACAAGACAACCGCAAAATGGGGGCAAAAACTTCATTTAATGCAACTCGGCGCAGGGGGGGAGATCCATAGAGATTCACATTCATTCCTTCGGCAATGCTTCATGTGTGCGGGGGGGCTTTGTGTGTGTGAAACACACACTCACACACACACTGAAAAACAAACACAAATGTCGACATCGACTTTCCAATTTCAAGTGAAAAATCCCGCGAATGAACATGTAAACAACACAATGCTAGGTGGACTATGGAAACAAAAGGGGAAAACCCCAAAAAAAAAGAGTCTTCTAAAAATAGTAAAACACAATGCCAAAAAAAGTACTTTAAGCGTTAGTCGACTAATAGATGATGTGGCTGACCAATCTGGTCAAGTAAAGCTGAAGAAGAGGTGACTAGCACGATAATGTATAAGTCCTTGCGACTTTTAGTGTTAGGATGACCAATTTAAATAAAAAAATAAATAAAATAAAATAAAAAAAAAAATAAGGAATACCTTATCTTATCCGTAGTTTATCTTTAACCTAAGAGAAAAAGTAAATGATTCTTAAGTGATGATAAAAAATAGTTGGTACACGATACAACGGAAAAGAGAATTTCCAATCAGCACAAAATACAAGTTAATAAACACAGAGCGGGAACAACTAGGAGGAATACGAAATAAAGAAACTTTCTTAAGAAATTTTCTGCCTTTTACAGTATACGTTCAATAGAATGCAATATCAAAAACGGATCGATCGCTTTATACATTTAATTTGCACTTCAAAAATACAAAAATCTAACCAAAAATTAACCAATTTTGGATCATAAACTTTAAAATATAGTGTTCGATCTTTATCTACTATTTTATACATAGTTGTAGATTTAGCATCGTTTTTCTCTATTTTTCGATATTGATACTGTTGTGGAGATATTTTCTCTCCCGTTTGAAAAACAACATAAACCGTCTGGCCCATCTATTGCAAATCCTGAACTTGTATTACAATTATCAGATTAGTTTAATTTTCCATTACTTGATACTGTAAGCCTTTTGAATCATTTGTATTAAAACCAGGGATCGAAATTATTATAATTTTTAATTTAAAAATTAAAAAATAAAAATTATTAATTGATTTTTTTTTTCAATAAATTGGCAAATAACTCATATTTTTAACATAAAAAAATTAATAACAAAATAATTATTAAATTTCAATTTTAATATATTAATGGCGAAATATTTATTATTTTTGATTTTTATAATAAAAATTGCGACATAATTCTTATTTGCCAATTTTTTTTTTTATAAATTGAAAATAAAAATTGATTTTTATATATCTTTAGAACCAAGCGGTGCATTACAAAAGATTAAATATATTTAAGATCTACGTTTCAATACCTATCCATTGATATATCAATTGGCCTTTAAGGATCAATATTAAGGATCGCTAAAATTATTTCGATTTAATTCCTTTTTAATATGTTCACAAAATTTTAAAACGGTAATTAGAAAAATAAGCCATCGCATTGTAAAAGGTAACTGAAAATGCAATATGCAATGATCGAATTTTACCAGGGTGCTTACTACCTTTTTTTCAATTTGATTAACAATTTTTTAATTGATTCCGGCAATAAAGTGCAACTCAAGTCTGACAGAACGAATTTAAGGGCAGAAAATTACCTTTCTACTGAAACTGCGGATTTTGGCACGCAATGCAGTACCTTAGCCAATTGATACAGCCGAGGATATATTATATTTATGTCTTTCCAAAATTTTATTGAATTCTTATTTGTATCAATTGGCTTAGAAGAATATCCGTTAATTTCGGTCATGACTAATTTTAACTGTCATTGTCGTCATCCGAATGCTCTTTCCCCGAGCACACCTCACATGAATTAAGATTCTCTTTTAAATTGATCAGGTGCTTTGTGACGTATTGTCGACCTGATTAGTCGATTGATGCGATGTGTGCGATGAAACCGACTTCTTTTCAGATCCCTCCTACAATGCGTTTTTGAAACGCACATAAGTATGCTATGCTTTCAATTTACTAAAAATTATCAGGCGATATACTGGCTTTTAGACATCAAAATTAAGTGAGATATATTATAAATTCTAATACATGTATTCAGAATGGTAGATCTTCGATTAAGCTTACGTGTAATGCTTTAAGATAAAAAGGTCTGTACCGAAATGGAACTGCACCCCTTCAAACCCAAATCTCTCGCAGTTTGAGCAACGCTTCATGCCATGTGAAGTACCGTTAGAAAGCTTGAACGATTCTCTTTATTTTATATATTCTGCCTCCATTCTTTGAGGTTTAGTTTGGACAAAATCGCAAAAAAAAAAACTAAATTTTTCTGGTTTACGAGTCGTATGAGTAATTTTTAACGAAGCTTTATAGACCTGTCGCGCATCTTAAAAATAAAAATACAATTTTGTGTGAAATTTTATTGGGCTTTTAAGGGTTTTCTAAATTAAGCGACACTTTTGGGATCAAAAACCCCACAGAGTGACGACTGATAAGCTCGAACAAAATCGATAGTCAAAAATAATTCATACTTAAATTTTATAACTTAAGCGTCTAGGATACTTTGAATTCATTTTCATATTTAGATGCCATATTATTTGATCTACTCTTTTCTCTAAGCCCATATACCCCTTGTTTTTTTCAAAGTCAACTTTCAGTTCACTCTCAACGGGGGCTTTTCATTCAAAGGCCAACGCTTGCTGCGAGTATCTGTATCTGTATCTGTAACAATGCCCTCCCCCTCTCGGTCTGTGCGTATGAAAAATTTGCAACAAAACTTGTGCACTGGCAGGGTGAAAATCCTAAAACCAAATAAAATGCGCTCAGCGTAGTTGAACCCACTTGAAATATATTTTTGGCAATGAAAATGACCCCCCGACACAACAACAACAAAAAAAAGATAAAACGTAGTTATAATAAATGGTATAAAGCGCCAAAAACGTTGCATGTTGCAACAGTGCAACGCCTGCGATGCTCCGGCTGCTGCTGTTGCCTGTTAATCCCTGGAAATTTGTCTAAACCCCCCGCCACGCAATGTTCGCCCTCTTTTTGCGTGGCGTGTTGTAAGGCTGATGAATGATGCCGCTGCTGTGCAAATTATAAGAGCAATTTGCATTATGTGGGTCGCCTTGGCGCCCCCAATTTTGGATTATATTTTATAAGCGGCACACAATGGGATGGTGGGAATGAAATCGTTTGAAGTCCTTTTAGGGAAGTGAAGAGAGAGGGGATTTGCAAGTTAGTTAGGTCTGGAAATTTGTGCCAAGATGGTATTAGTTATGGGGGGGATAATGGTTATGAGACTTCAAATTTTAGTGATAAGTTCATGAAAATATAAAATAAGACGATGGGTCCCTATAAAAGCGAAAATAGTGGTCTTAATTACGAATAAAAAAATCGCAAAACAGAAACCTAACCCAAACGTGTGAAGAAAATCTTTTCAGAATCTTAGTTTCAATTCATGAAATCAACTTCTTATTATCCATCTTCACAAAGTTAGTTTCAACAAGTTGAAAAACTATTTTTTATACAACTTCACATTAAAACTAAACTAAATATTTGGCCGCAAAAACCCCGAAATGAAATTTACCTGAAAATAAATGAGGGCCATTTTGCAATTTGCAGCTAGAAAATTAGGCAACTAATTGGCCCCCGCTAACAACAAAAGACGTCAACACAAAGCCGCAGAAAACTTTTAATAAATCCGCAAATTACTTTATAAGCAACTCGTTTTATGCCAGTTTTTTTGTTGTTGTTGTTGGGTTGGGAGGATGATGACGATGACAATAAGCGCGATAAGAAATGTGGGAACATAAACAAAGGCAAGACATAAACTGGCCTGTTTAGCATTAAGTTGAAATTTGCGGCAGATGGCAAAGGAAATGTATAAAAATAAAATAGAACCGACCGGGCAGGACATCACACAGGACACACACAGGACCCAGGACTGCTGCGTTGGCAATTTTTATTTAGCTTTTGTTAGTTAATTTGTGCACTATTGTTGTGCTGCTTTCGAGACTGCCGGCCCTGGTAATGGCTTTTGTATAAACGTTCGCCTTTTGCACTTTTTAATGTAATTCAATTTCAATGAAATTTAATCGTCCGTACAGGCGGTTATTCATCCTCCTCCTCATCCAGCTCTTAACATTATTTGCGTCATTTTGTGGTGGTTAATTTGCAGTGCAACGCTTTTACTATTCAATTATGTTGCCGCTTGTCGCCTCATCGCAATTTTTTATGCACTCTCTCTCCTCTCCTTGTTTATGGTGGACAAGAGTCCACGTCCTGTTCCTGCGGCAGCTCCTTTGTCCTGCCTGGGGGCGCCGCCGTTTGTCACATTGTGTTTGTGTGTTGTTGTAGTAGTTCCCATTTTCATTGTTATGAAAAATTAAATAGGCATAAATCATGCTAATGGCGCATTCAAAATTTATTATGCTTTAAAGCCCAAAGCCCCACACACGCGAGGGAAACGCATTTCGTTTACGTATTTGTAATTATATGTGCTTGGATTTCGGATCATGAGGGTGGATTTAAATGGCAGACTCAATTGAGTTCGGTTGGTGTTTGATGGGTGTGAGTGAGGGAATGAGTTAGTGCAGGGTTGTTGCTTGATCTCCCATATCTTGATTTCAATTAGATGATGACGGATATTTTTATGATTTTTTTGTGGGATATTTGCGGGATGATGTCATCCCGATGCAGCTGCTTAGGGGAACTTTCTATTGTTCATTTATAATTTTTGTTGGTGTTTCTGAAGCTTTGAATCTGATATGCAACTTTTTTTAAATATTACGATTTTTTCAAAGTGATTGTTGGCTGGGTCAAGGTCAAAGTAGATTATAACTCGAACTAATAAAAAAAAATAGAAGGCTAACATCGGCTATGCAGTTTTTTAAGACGCTACCATTGATAACAAAAAAGTTTTTCTCACTAGAACTAGTTTTTAGACCGATCGTTTAAATGGCAGCTATATGCTAAAGTCATCCGATTTTGATAAATTTTTCCAGACTTATGTGGAAGCATATAAAATTAATATATGCCACGATTGGTGACGCTACGATGAAAAATAAAAAAGTTTTTCTCACTAAAGCTAGTTTTTGGACCGATCGTTAATATGGCAGCTATATGCTATAGTCAACCGATTTTGATATATTTTTCTAGACTTAAGTGGAAGCATATAAAAATAATGTATTCTATGATTGGTGACGCTACGATGGAAAATAAAAAAGTTTTTCTCTTTAAAACTAGTTTTTGGACCGATCGTTCCTATGACAGCTATATGCTATAGTTATCCGATTATAATCAATTTTACCAGACTTATGTGAAATCATATAAAACAAATATACGCCACGATTGGTGATGCTGCGTTGGAAAATAAAAAAGTCCTTTCTCACTAAAACTAGTTTTTGGACCGAACGCTCCTATGGCAGCTATATGCTATAGTCATCCGATCCGGCATGTTCTGACATTTGTTCAGCCTATATGTATTTAAAGAATTATTGCAAAGTTTGGTCCAGAGAGCTTTCAAACTGTTGATGCTGATCAAGAATATATATTCTTTATAGGGTCGGAGATGCTTCCTTCTATGCCTTACAAACCAAACCAAAATGCAAACTGACGTCATTTATACTGATTTTAGCAAGGCGTTCGATTCCGTAAACCACTCTTTGCTACTTCACAAATTAAGTTTAATCGGTTTCCCAATTTATCTTCTAAATTGGATGGAACACAGTTGGTTTTTTTTCCAAATTCTTATTCTAAATGTATTCAGGTAACCTCTGAGGTACTTCAGGGTAGTCCTCAGGGTCCATTACTTTTTACTTTATTTATTAATGATCTTCCTTTTGTCCTCAACCATTCACGCGACTCAGTACGCCGACGATGTGAAGCTTTGTCTTACTTATAAAGACCTGATCTCTCGCTATCTTTTGTAAGAAGATTTGGATGCGTTTCAGACATGGTGTCAAGTTAATCTTCATAACCTTAATGGCTCAAAATGTAAGGTTATGACATTTTATAGAAGCTCACCTCAGCTAGTTACTTATACCATTGGAACGCTTGAACAATACTGCCAATGAGGTTAACGATCTAGGGGTTATTCTGGATCATCAACTTTAATTCGACTCTTGTCATCTTATCTTAATACCTGAGCGTACTTGGGTTCATAAAACGTTGGACAAAGGAATTTGACGATCCCAAGATTCTTTATACTTCTCTTGTTCGTCCAATTCTTGAGTAAGGATCGTCTGGTATATAACTTATCAGGATAGAATTGAATCGGTGCAAAAGCAGTTCTTGTTGTTTTCACTTTGAGGCTTAAACTGGGATCCTAATATCCAACTGCCCTCGTATTTTAATAGACTTCTTTTAATTAACCTTCCTTCCTTAATTAACCGTAGAATTATGCTTGGAGTAATTTTTTTACATTCAATTGACTCATCTGAGTTGACTAGCCAAATTAATTTTAGTGTCCCGAGGAGACCAACCCGTAACTTTATCCCCTTATCCTTGGAATGAAGCAGTACTAACTATGCTAAGTTTGCATGACTCCCCTTTTCCCTGTCCCCCCTTCTGAGTTCTGAGTTATAACAAACTTTACCGAGTGATCAGTTCGGAGTTGTCTTTTTTTCTGCTTTAAAGACCTTTATCTTAACACATTTAGCCCGAAATGAATTTTGAATTCACTTTTACGATTAATAGCCTATTTTTTGCATTTTGTTTTATTCTATGTAATTTTCCACCGTGATTTCGTGTCGCACGTTAGCGGCTGCGCCCCTCGGTCGGTTGGGCGGGATGTGGGCTGCTATTTTGCCTGAAGTTTGCGTATAACAGGCTTCGGCTTGGTGTCGCTTGGGCCACTTGAACGTACTGTTCTTTGTAAGTCAACGTCCTAATAAAAAAAAAAAAACATCTGCACAATTTTATTATACCCTCTGCAAGGCTATATAATACGGTTTTGCAGTTCCATTCTCTGACTTTTAAATTCGCATAAATTCCATAAAAAAAAGCTTTCACACGCACACAACTCACACATGAGAAAGCTTTCATTTTGTATTCCCTCGTGCGCTGCCTCGCTTCTAAGCTCACCAATACCATGATAATTATTTCATTTGGCACTGCCCCAAAGCCCACTTTAAAATGTTGCATTGCAATTGTAAATCAAGCATGCAGCTCACATAAATGATTTAAGACCCCTAAAGCCAGTCGAACAATTATAATTAAATTGATGTATGGGCACGCTTTGGCATAATTGACTTGACTTGACCCAAAACACTGACCAAAAACGAACAAAGCATACATAGCCGAGCGAGCCAAAACAGAGATGATGGATTCAATGTATATAAATTCACTTAGCCTCAAACCCGTCACCAACACTAATTGCTATTTGGCAGCTATGGTTAGGTTCTTGGACAAGAACTTGGAGCTAGGATGATTAAAAATTTAATGACACAACAGACAACTTTTGAAGTGCACACTTTTAGGAAAAATCAACGTCTGGCACTTTTGATTTGGAAATGCCAAAAATTGCCAAAGGGCACACAAATTTCAGATTGTGATGCTGATGTTGATTTTTGCTTGAACTTGTTTGTTAATTTAATTTGATTACAAAGTTACAAAGCATTTTGCCCTAAAATGACTGCGGGGCTTATGTCGTTTTATTTTTTTTTTTTGTTCCTTTCTCAAGGAGTGGGTTGACGAAGTGGTTGATTATGTGTCAAAATTTACCAAATATTTTGAAGGTGTTTGGAGTGGTAAGTGTAGCCGCTGGGGTATATGTATATTTTCAGATTGATGAGTTGGCAGCTGGTCGAGTGCTCTTGAGAATTTTCATATATCTTGACTTAGCATTTTCTAGACTCTGCAATTTGTGTGCTTAATGCTGCCTGAAATAAGATGTTGCCCACGCTCCAAATATTTTTTTTGCTTGTCTGTCTTGGCTATTATTATGTTTGTAATTTGAGCTTACTGTAATGGAATTTTTAAGTGAATGTCACAGAAATGCACAAAATATATAGCAAAACAACAGCAAGAAGTCTGCTCAAATATGCAAAGACTTTTCACACACACACACACTCACTCCTAAGAGCTTGTTCATGTGTATTTATGAGCAAGCCGCCCCAAAGTATGCAAGTTTTTGGGTGTCTATTTGTGCTTATGCACACATCATCTATCATCTGAAGTAAATCTGTTCTACGGGGCGTGACTCCCGCTCTTTTTCAGCTGCTTCAATTTTCATAGTTCCATTATTATGATTGTTATTAACTTAAATAGAAAATACTTGACTGTTTTCATAAATCTTTTCCCTGCTGTTTTCCAATGGGGAACTTGCCAGAAGTTGGGGACTTGCTGTGTGAAGTAGATTTATTGTGTTCTGTTGTACTTTTTTTTGTAAGTCGGTGATGAGTTCTGTCTTTTGATTTATATGCAGGGGGAAGCGTTATGAAGTTTGAAGATTTGCATTTGAAAGGAGGGGAAAATCTTAAAAAAATTTAATATCGCATCTAATTTGTTCAATATCTGTCTTTGCTTTTTTCATAAAGATTAATCTATTCGTGGACGATTTTTTATTTTAGCAATATTCTAAAATATTTGAAAAAAATGTTTAATGAAGCGAAGCCAAATTAGACCAACATGAGCTGACGAAATCGCGATTTAGCTTTTTATATTTTAGTTTAAACTTTATCAAAAACTTTCATGTTTTGTTAGGCGCATTGTGAAAGAGTGTGGACTTTCTTACATACCAATGCCAACTAAGATGTTTTCGATATTAATAATTGTTTCTTATGGAAAAAGATTGGACTTAATGCCATTGACTCAACGACTCGTAAAGCTCCAGTGTCAACCTTTACCAGCAAAAGACCACCACATAAAAAATGGTCACACTGTTTTTGCCGAAGGAAGCATCTTCGACCCCAAAAGGTATATATATTCTTGATCAACATGACCATCCAAGTCGATATAGCCATGTCTGTCTGTCTTTTTCTATGCTATCTTCTCCCTCAGTTTTAAAGTTAGCATAAAGTCTTGTGGGAACCGGCTGGATCGGATGACTACAGCATTTAGCTGCCACAGGAAGGATCGGACGAAGAACTGGTTTTAGGGTCGTTTTCTTATCTTCAAGGTTTTCAAGTGTTGGTACTTAAAAAAAAAAAATTTTTGCATACTTTTAGACCGCTTTAAAAAAATGTATGGTTTGCCAAATGGAGAGGACTGAAATGTGAGCATGTTGGTAACTGCCACAGTAGACAGCCAACTCAGTTGCAAAATAAGTTTTTCTGTGCTCACCGATTAACACAGACATGACTTCGGCTCGCGTCTGTGTGAAAAACAGAACGCGCTCGGCCCCCAGTGCTTGCTGGTTTAGATGGACGCGGGACGCGCTTTTTCCCAAACCTTAAAAGATTTATGTCCAGTAGGAAATCACACCTCTAGTGTCTACCATGGCCTGCGTCAGCCTTTAAACGCATCCTAATGGTATGCAACATAAATTTTTCTCAAAATCCACTCAGATTTGAAACCATGAAGTTGAGAAGATGAGCCCTAAGTGAAAAAACTTTTTGTTTTGTAAGCTAACGTCTTTAAACTTGGCAATTAATAATTTAATATGCTTTACACTTTCGACAATTTGAAATTGTTCTTAGCTTAGCATGTTTTTTATAATGATAACGTCTTAATACTGTTAAACTTGTTATTATCTACGCAATTTGCAAGTTAAATTAATATCGAATAAATATGTCGTATACTCAACACAATCGTTAGTCGTTTGGCTTAGTCACGAGGCCCATCGTGTCATCTTGAAATTATACAATTCACCTTGCTTTTAATTAAATTATGGTAAGAAATTTGGGAAACCTTTGCATATATTAATCAATCACAATTTCTGCCGATATGAGCTTTTCTTTATTTTTTATATAATTTTGAAAAACAAAGATATTTGAATGAATTGATGAAAGCAGACGTCGTGGGCAATTAAAATATTTTTAATTGGTTTTAAATTTCGCATTCCAATGGGAATAGTCGTAAATCCTACTGAAGGACTGGCACTGAAATCATGGCTCCCTTTTCAGTTAAGAATTTAACAAAGACTTTGTAGAATTATTTCAATAATAGTTCGGGGCCGTGTGTGCGGGTTGTCTGGTTCTGAACCCGCCTCGAAACACATAATAAAAAGTTTTTTTCTTAAAACTTTTACACATCCGGTCACCTTCACCAGCTATTGGCACCAGCTTTCAAGCTTCTGAAACCCATAAAAAAGCTCCTCAAAATTGTTTCATTTAACTGTAGGTCCCTTTCTTTTGTGCGAACATTGAAAACCACACAAGCCAACAAATTGAAAGAAGCTCGACTTGGCCCTTTGGGACTATAGAGTCATATTATATATTTTTTTATCGTTTTGTTTTGTTCTTGGATGAAAAGATATTTATGTCTTACTTAACAGCTCTGCTCCTGACTATCTTAAAAAAACCTCTCTCTTCAAACCACACACACATTCATCTTCCGCTAGTTTGACTTGCTTGCAAAAATTTCTTTTCAAACTTTTACCGCCATGTCGTAGCTGTTAAGCAAAAGTTCAATTAATTACGCTCCCTTCCCCGGCATAGAATTTGGAAATCTTTGAACAGCACGCACATTTGTCACACGCTCGCTTTCATCAGCTTTGTCATCTTCATCTTCGTATTTCATTCAGATTGCATGTCGTTTACCCTTATCCATGAGCTTTTCAATATTAATTGCATAGCTTCGCATTGGTAGACGAAGACGAAGCGAAGGGCAAAGCAAAAGCAAATCCTTGGGGTCAGTTTGGTGGACGACAAAAGGCTTTGACCCATGTCCTTTATTTCCTTTTGACTTTTGATGAATGGACAAGAATTCGACATGACATGAATGAGCATTTTAAATAAATTAGTTGAATTACAGAAATTGATGAAGTCATGAGATTTCGATTTGATTAGCAAAAGTGAAAGACATATATTAAAGTAAGTTGAAGTTTAATTAGTGCCAACAAAAAATGGTTATAAGTTAATTAAGCTAAATGAAAACCTTTCAAGCTCGCACCATAAAGGTGAAGAGCGATAAATACACCAGACAACGACAACGAGTCGCCGAGTGGGCTAAGACAAATGTCTGGCAATTTGGCTAAATGGCAAACTTTGGATAAGTAAAACATGCACAGGAGCATAATCAAGACAATAATTATTATTGTCATGTGTGTATTTTCAACCAAAAGTTTCACATGCCGACAAAAAGAAACTTTCGTACCGTCTGGGAACTGGGGAACTACTCCGACTGACAAACGTGTGTGTGTTAATTATGGCCATCTGCTGGAAGAGAGAACAGACAGAAAATCGCATTAAGGAAATTGCCTTGAATGGCACATACCTATGCAAACATAAATAGTTGTCTCTATTGTTTTCTGGCCATCAAAACTGCTTGCCAGTCTGTCAGTCAGTCTTGGCATTGAGAAGCCGCTTAAAGGCTTTGCACTTATTTTAACTGAGCCGCTTAAGTTTTGGGCTGTAGTTGCCAGCAAACAATACTGGGTAGAACAATCAGATCTCTGACTTCCATCTAATTAGACATTGAAGTTGTTTTTGGCCTGTTTATGGGCTTTTATGATTTGCTGATTGGCATATTGAGGGGATTATTATTAGACAAAAGGTGGCTCAGAAGTGACTGACTTTAGTAATAATTAACATTTGATATCAAACAGCAAATTAACCTGAATATTTTAACAATAGAATCAATCAGATTTTCCTTAAAGAAATTTGTTAAACTATTAACTCACAATTAGTCCTTAAATAGTTGGTAGATTTTTTCAGCTATCTTCTCAGCATAATTTCAATTAAATTTTGTTTCTATTTATTTTATCGTTAATATAAAAAAGCCTGCTAACCTGAAACCATTAAACACTCGTTAACTTCAGTGAAAAACTGTTTAACTAAATTAACAATTCATTGCCTAAAAAGTTTTCAAGTTGTTGCTGGCTTCCCCATTGAGTTGGCATTTTTATTGTTAGGTGAAAAAAAAGAAAAAAAACCAAACAAACGAACAAACAAACAAAAAACGGAAACTGGCAAACAAGCGGAAGTCTCTGGCACTCAACTAATGGCACCATAATGCGTTTATTGTGAAAACGAAAATGGGGACCCCAACAATATACAACAACAACAAAAAAAAGTGAAAAGATAACCCAGCGTAAATGTCAACGCAAAAGTCAATCAGTGCAGTTGGCGGTAGACTCTACAGGAGGCGTGGCAGACACACAACCAGACGAAAATTTTATAAAACTCCCCCGGGGGAAGGGCTGCGAGTAGGTGGAAGGCACGCACTTTTCAATGGACCAGACAGCCAGCGTGCATTCAAAATCAATTCAATTGAAAAGTATTTTCTTTTTCACTGTTTTTCGGGGGGGGGGGTGGCTTTTTTTTGATGACAGCTTGAAAAATCACTTCAAAAATTTCATTCATTTTCATTTCTGGGCTGGAAATGAATGATTTCCTTTAACGGTAATGAGACGTAATGTGACGACCATGACTAGTCCTAGATATTTGCTGTCTCATCAGGTTAGCCAACAGCAAAGAATTAATTGCCTTCGCCTTTACAGAGGAGCATCGTTTGTCAAAAGTTTTGTTGCATACTTAGTGGCTGAGATAGAGAGGGAGGGAGACAGAGCGCATTATCATCATCATGCAAAATGCCGCAACAGATACTTATAGCTCATTAAGCAAACGCATTAATAACGCAAGTCATGACACGCCCACACACAATGCACAAAAACCAACTGACAGACTGACTGACAAATTTTCAGAGCTAAACGTTTATTACAATTTTTGAGGAACTAAACTTGGAGTAAACAATTTTACTTGTAATGCTTAACAAATAACCAAACTCTCTAAATTTTCCATTTTTAACTTGGAATATTGGTTTAGTTTGGAAGTCGTAAAAAATTGTATTTGTAATGCAGATCCAATATTATTTTCAGAGCTAAAAAAACTACCCGAAATGTTATACATTTTTGTGCAAAATTTACTTTTACTTAAAGACCACTTTAAAGGTCTCAAAAAATCGTTTTTTTCTAGACTTTTTTGGAAGGGAATTAATAAGTAGAGCTCTGTAAAAAATCTTGTGTTATTCAGCAAATATTTGTAGAATACAAAAATCTTTTTTTTAGTTGAAAGATTCCATCAAATTTGGAAGGCATGAACACATCGCTTAAGTTTTCCAAATCCAAGTCCGAATCACAAAAATCGAATAGAATTTAAATTATTCTAATTTTTTTTTAAATTTCACAAAACAAAATTCCGCAAGAAATCCAACAATTTTAACTCTTTGAAGGTTTGAAAATAACGTGGTTTTTTAGAAAAAAAAATACACCGATATCTTATAAATGACTGAATCCATTCAGCCGCACCGTAACTACCTGACCCTTGTCTGTTTTCTACTTTGTATCTACCGGAACATCTAGAATAAGACTCAGTCACTTTGGGTGTTTATGCTCAAACGTATTAGGAATCGATCGGTGCAATAAAATAAACTCAATTTTTTTGACTTCTCAAAGCAGGCTCCCCCCTTAACGAGATCTTCTACATTAAAAAAAACATTTTTCGATTTTTTTCTTTTGCATTTTTATTATAGCTTGGACAATCCCCTTTTATCTCCTTTAAAACATTTTCAAAAATTTGATTTTTTAAATAAGAAACCCTTATAGTTACTGTAGTTGTCTTTTCAGTCTTCGCCAATTTGTAAAAATTTAATTACAGATAACAAATTTTTTTAGATATTTTTATATCTTTAGTGGCGCGTCAGCCACATTTTCTTTACTCTTTTTCTTTACTACATACGATTGCCCTAAAAAATAGGCAATAAAAATTGCGGTTCTTTATGCCTTAGGCCATCTTGCCCCTAAAAGATGCAATGGAAATTATATCACGCTATTCCTTTGAACACATAGCCCTAAAAAGTAGGCAATATTTATAAAAGTTCCTTATTAAACGGATCACAGAAAATAGTTAATATTAAATGTCAAAATTTCAATAATTTATGAAACCTTATAATCTTTATTTTACATTTTTGTATTGCTGCAACTATCGGTTAAATGCAAATGCCAAATTGCATCAAAAAATCTCTTGGAGATTTTTTTTTTGTTAAGTTTATTTGCAATCTGTCCAACTTGGGACAATAAGAAAATTTAATGCGCCAGCATTGACGTTAGAGTATTTGAGTAAAATTTTTGACTTAAATCAGCAAGAATATAATATTTTATATTAATTAGTAGACAGCGGATTTTAGGTTTTTACTGATTGAATTTAATCCTAGAAGGCCAGGGAGTGAGTTATCAGATTCTATAAGAGCAGTATTGTCTGCATATGTGGCCACGATCAATTTCTCGTTCTTCAAAAATGGAAGATCAGAAGTGTAGAGCGTGGAAAGGACAGGAACCTCAACTCTGCTCTCTGATACTCCAGTTCAGTTAAAATATACTGTCTTTTCTATAAGACCGGAGAAAATAGTAAATTAGCACATTTTATTAATAGATTCAGATAAATGACCTTAAAATACAGTACAAAATATACTACTAAAAGCATTTAAAAAGGAGAATCAAGCGAAATGGTATGTCCTTTTTACTGTTATTAAAAAGTAGGTCAAAATAATAATGGACCAACACGACTACTTCAAAATTTTGCACAACAAGGATCAGCTTTGGAAAGTCATTCAGAAAAAGATGCCAGAAATTAGGTTGAAACTATGCTAAAAAGTTATAGCCAATAAAGACAACGAAACTTAGTACCTAACTAAATGCAGCGCTGGGCAAAACTTAAGTCTTTTGACTTAGCCAGCTTACTCTGATTTTTCTATAATTTTGTCGCTTCGGATAGAAACACAAAACCCAAATGCAGATCGCATAAGCAGACGGCAAAAAAAACAAAATATACGCAGCAAATGCGACCGAGACTTGGGAGGATTGACGGTAGCGAAAATAATATAACAAACACACAAAATCGCTGCTCGACTTGAGCCTCGCTTATAAAAGTTATTCTTTTCCTGTTGTTGTTGGACTGCTCCCAAGCTCCAATTTCAGAATAATCTTTGCTTGATGAAAGTCTTATATATTTTAAAATGCATAATTTTAAGTACATGTTGGAAAGTGATAAAATTTTCGTTTTTTATAAAGTTCCTAGATTTGTTGATAACGCTGAATAAAAATTATGAAATTTTTCCTATAATTTCGCAAGGCAATTCATCTGTATAATCAACACTTTTTTTTTGTATTTTCTAAGCTAAATAACCCTGAGAACAGCAACCTTTTTAACTGCTCAACATTCTAAACAGAATCAGACATTTAAAGTCCTTAAAACAAGTATATAAAAGCACAAAATATTCAGTAATTACAACCAAGTCTAGCATCAATTCAACTGTAAATTAAATACAAAATTATACCTCAAATTCCATTCACCTATTCAATTATGCTCTCGCAATTATGTTACAAAAAAAAAAAGATACGTCCATAAAAAGATGTCATTAATATGTTAACAATTATGGGCAATTGTTTTGAAAGTGCCTTTAGGACATCAGACAACACAACGTTATGATGTTGCCACCCCCCTTCTCTTCCGTTTCCTTCACCAGTCTCACACTCTCTCTCCGACAGCATAAAAATAACACATAATCATTTTATTAGCTCAAGGAACGTAGCCTGGGTGCACTGAAGCGTAGTAACGTTCCGCCGGATTGTTCATCCTGTTGGCAATGACTCTGAGCCAGTTGAGTACGTGTTGGCGTTAATATCGTAGTATGTAGTAGTTGTTGTTGTTGCTGCTACTTGAGTTAACATGTTGCATTAGGGGCTCCAATCATGTGTCATGTGAAAGTGTGTGTGTGTTTCTGTTGGACCAGCTAGTTGAAGTTTTCTCGTTAGTGAAACTAATTATCCGTTGTCGCTGTCAGCAAATTTATCGTTAAATGTTAGGTGACAAGCTGAAGCCAACGCAAACTGTTCCCCATTCATGGCTGGAAGCTATAGTGTGTCTGGACGCTTGTTATCCTTGTCTATCAGCCATGTGAGTAAAGTAGCTTGTTTGCACAAGCTCTATGCCTTTGTTTTCATCATAATTATATGATTAAGTCAGGCGGTTTTAGATAGAAATTCAAACTATAAAATGTGCTATTAAAAACTGCTTTGTTTTAGTAGATCGCACAAGTTGTAAGCCACAATATTGTTTATTCCCCGATTTTCAATTTCGAACGTTTTAATCAAATCAATGCAGACACAGTCCATAAGTTTAAAGATCATTTTGGCAATTAGAAATGCAAAAGTTACCCTGAACTACTTAAAGTCGCTGCCTTTTTAGTGCCTTTCGCTGCCTTTCTCAGCCAACTGAGCAACCACGAAAACGAAATGTCAAATAGTCTAGCAAAAATTGATTTCAGGCTGTACTCGGAACGGTAAGAACGTGGACTTATCTGCAATAATGGAACGTACACTCCGTTAAAGACTTAAAAAATTAAATCGGAAGCTTTTAAAGCAAAAAAAATACAGACTGATGACAGTTATTCAGAAGATTGAAGACAAGTAAAGGATTTGAATGAAACCACAGGTAGTGGGATCACTGGATTCTACACCGCTCCACCCTTGATACGGCTAAAAAAACGACGGTCACGAAATTAGAGTTTGGGAGCAGTCCAACAACAACGATTTGAGCATCCTTCCTTCTTCACCCCATCTTTTGCCTTTCGCTGATTAAATTTAAATTAAGCATTATGATAAATTTTTTCACATTCAAAAACCGCACTTTACAAATGTTGTTCCTCCCCCCCTTCCATTTTTGCACCGGAAATGGTTGTCGATTTGCAACAAATGGCCACCGGATGTTGCCACATGGCGTACGTGAGAGTGCAAACTGCGAAACATTTTTTTTTTGAAACTCTAACCCCTTGGCCATTAATTGCCTAGCACGTAATTATTTTGTAGTTAAAATGGGCGCGGTCGACGCACACACACTCGACTCTTCCATCTGCACAAAAAGCCGTGCATAATTTGGGTTTTTGGAGTTTTGCAGCTAATTAAAAGCGCGTCGTTTTTGTTGAAATTAGTGGCACGAAAAAACGGGTTGACTGTCGCGGATGTTTGGTGGGCGTAGACCATAGGAAAATCTCTATGTAAGTCGAAAAAATCTTTACAAAACTCTTATTTCAAATCAATTACATTATGACCAAAAGAATCACTACAAAAAAAACAATTTTAGAGTAGAATATTTTTTTTTTTTTTTTGATTAAAAACTTTCTTTTTTTTATTTACTTATAAACAACCACACTAATGGGTGGTGTTTTAAAAAAAGGAACAATTCAGCTAGTTAAAACTACTGGGGTTTCACGTAGAGTTACATCTTGTGTACATATGATTTAAGTTTAAAATGATTGGGCCTTGCATAAAACGCTTGAATTTTGTAAGACTGCTTCAAAAAGAAACAAAAAATTTTAATTTTGAGTATCTCATTTGCAATCGAGCGGAGCTCTTTGGGTTCCCCTTACGATGAAGAAATCTATAAGACGAGAAGGACGAGAGCTTAGATTCGAAAATTTCTCAAATCAGTGGCTAAATAGAGAATAATTACTAGAAAAATAGAAGAATGGAGAACTGAAGAATTGAGTGTTGTTAATATTATACCAGGGATGAAAACCGCTCGAACATAAGGAATGGTTCGGTTCTGTGGTTCACAGCGATTTTAAACCACCGGTTCGGTTCATATTACTGGTTGTTTAGCAATCCGAACCGCGGTTTTGGTTCGGTTCAGTGGGTCAGGGATAATATGTTATAACGTTTGATCCCGTTTCCGAATTTTCGAACTTTCTAAAATGAAACATTTTATTTTTAAAATGGATTTCTTAGAAAGCATTTAATAACTTCGATTCTCAATTGAAATATATTTATTAAATCAGGTACCGGCCATAAAATCCATTATTGCCTTGTTAAGCTGATCTTATTATCAATGTACTTATTATATAAAGACAGACGGGAAGGCGCCTTCCATAGGTTCAAAAATATACCATAGTATTTAAAAAAAAATGGCATTTGCAAATACAAATTGTGGGATGCTCTAGCAAAGGTAAGCGTCAGTCTATCCAATAAAGGTTAATGGAAAACTTGAAAGTACTGCAAAGGCTTAATTTAGATTTCAAAATTTACAAGTACAATACAGGGACCGTAACAGTTATAAGTTTTATCAAACAAGTCATTATTTACCAGTTATATTTTGCGTTTTATAATAAAACTCGGGAAATAACAATTATTCTTTTATTTTTATTCTAAAACTCGGAAAATACCAATTATTTTGAGATTTTAATTTTATTACTCTGCTCATAACAATTATTTTTGATTTTTTTATGAATTTTCTTCACATCATAACTGTTATAGATGACTTATATTTATAAAAGGCTTTAATAAAAATTATTCAATGACTTTTATTTTTTAAGGCATTGCATAAAAGTCTTTTGCATATATCACATAGAAGGAGCCATTAAAGACCAAAATGTAAACATATTCTTGATCAGCTCGACAAGGGAAATCGATAAAGCCCAATGTTTTGTAAGTAAGTTTAGCCTTCCGTTTTCTGTGGAATTTTGTAGCTGAGTAGTGGCAACAAGATTAGTCAGGTTGTCGGCCATCTCGTTGGCAATTGACTTTTATATTATGACGTAAAAAAATAAATGTCTCTGAATAATTTTTATTGATGACTTTTATTTAAAAAAGTCATCAATAACTGTTATCATCTGAAAAAATAATTGGTATTTCCCGAGTTTTCAAATAAAAATCGATTAATAATTCCTAATTCAAAACTTTTATATAAAAATTGCAATATAACTGTTTATTTATATTTTACCTGTTACCAGTAACTGTTATATCCGGTCTCTGGTACAATATCATAATCTTTACATCATTAAACTTATCGATTAATTGAACTGAACCGAACCGTGTTCGGTTCAACATTTTCGATAGAACAACGGTTCGGTTCTTGGTTCGGTTTACAAGCACAAATAAGCGGTTCGGTAGGGTTTGGTTTGGTTCGGTTCAGAACCAGTTTGCATCCCTGTATTATACTTTACTAAAAATTATAATATACATAGGAAATCACGGTGATTAGAACGAGACGAACATTGTCAAGAAAGTACTCAAAGAGCGAAAGTGACATCAAACAGCCGATTAATTTCTGAGTGGAATGGTGTCGACTGAACAATCGTTAATTCTATATTTGCTAGTCTGTGGGAGCTGCCTAGCTGTGAATTAAGTAGGTGGTTACAGTCGCTTTTCGTCGCATTATATTCTTACATCAAAAAACTCTCACTTTTTCGCCTTGCTCGTCTTGACAAACGCTGTCCCTAGGCCAATGATTTCGTTTGAAAAAGGATGAGATTCTTTATATGTACACAGAAAAAAAATTAATATGAAATGGCAGTCATTTCCACATTTTTTCATATCAATTTCACTCCGATATGACGAAGTTTACCTTGATATGATAAAAAATATCAATACGATCTTTTCTAGAAAAAAAAAAATACATTGACTTGTCTGGGAGATCGAACTCGAGACCTTGCATGGAAACGTCTGCACCACGCACACATTTTTGGGAAGACGGTAAAGAAACTATTTATATTAAGTATGAAAAAAATTGATATTTTAAAAGATCATTTTAACCAGCAAAGATTAAATTGATCTTGAGCTTTTTTTTCTCTGTGTATTGGATTTTGCTCATTCATATGCTTTCAGTGGGCACCCCTGTCTTAAAATCTCAAATAGGTGGTTGTTGCAGTCGATTGTAGATATTTCGTAGCTTCTTACCATGAAAATTTATCCGTTTTTGAAAATCAAATAATGGTTTTACCATGCCGAAGTCCTGGAATTCTTAAAGCAACAGCTTAGAGTGCTTTCCCGAATAATTAGGCATATGATTGATACACAATAAAAATTATGCTGCTTGTAAGTGCCCATCATATAAATGGTTATTTACTTATTTATTAAGTTCAGAAAATTAAATTGGTAACAGTAAATTGTTATATTATTGGCTTTTCATTAGTCATATTATTCGTATTAAGATGTTTTGACTATTATCTGTTTCCAAGCTGTGGAATGGTGTAAGAATGTAAGTACGGTAATTTATACGAAGTTAAAGATTCATTTCAAGTGCATTGAGCTAAAAGAAGTTAACAAACCACCCTGGTTTCTCAATATTTTTGCATATTTTTTGCCTAAATATGCATTTCAATTTTCGATAAGCAACTCCCTTGAATTCCTTTGTCAACTAATTATGTAAAATTGCCCTTAAAAATTCGCTTTCCTTTCGAACCAACCCACCCGTGTATATCAAAAATCAATAATCAACACAAACACATTTAATGTTCTGTATTTATTTTTTTTTTGTGTAATTTCATAATTATGGCATTTTTTTGTTTGTTTGTTATTATTTGCATTTTAATTGCTACATCGTAAATACGTATTCAATATCAATAATTACAGTTACACATAGACATACACTTAAATTCACTTGCGATAAACAACATGCTAAATATTTATAAAGTATTATATGTAATGTACTTATATATGTATAGAGAATTTTCATATGCTGGTATTTATATATGTATTTATATATATATGTATCTGATTATATAGCTTGTCTGCCTTAAAAGTACAGTTCATTAGTGCGGGCCAAGGGCAGAAATTAAGTGATTCTTTATCTTTCATTGTTTTTTTGTTTTTTTTTTTTGGCTCTAAATTGAAGGAGTTTTTGTCATATAT
>JAEIFT010000934.1:0-35836 GCA_018904225.1 Lordiphosa mommai
AATAGTCGTCAAAAACATATATCTTTGGTAGACCGAAGTTGGCTTTCCATTAAATTTTTTGATATTTGTGTGAAAATGTATTTCCTAATCAAACCCACAAATATGCATAGTTAATTTTCTGTTCGTTGTCGCTTCGTTGCTATGAATGAGTGAATGAATGAATGAATCAATGAACAAATGAAAGTGTTGATATGGGCATGCGAAAGTCAAAGTCAAAGATAACAAAAAAAAATATGCAAAAGAGAAGTCAAAGCTCCTACTATTATTTAATAAGTAAATACTGTAAGTAAAAACGATGCTTGAGTCAATTATCGCATAGTCTCGAATAGAAAATGGAAATTAAAATGTCCCCCCCCCCCCCCCCTTTCCACTCCCCAGCCATAACACTTTGGATATCTACATATGTACTTGTAAGTACATATGACTTCAAGTGGCTTTTATGTGTGTCCAATATAGATTTTTGAGTTTTTTTTTTATATATTTACGAAACCCAACAATGCCCACAAAGGTAATCGTTAAAAATAGCTGTGTCGGTGTCCGGCGGCGATGGCTTACCTTAGTTTTTAGAATTGAGCAATGAATGTGAATGTGTTGTTAGTCCCAGTGTACTTCCAGCTTCTCTAGTGCTGCATAGTTTCGGGCAGCAGTTTCCGCTTTCAGGATACACTTGACAATGCTTGTGACACTTTTTTTTCCTCTCCTTTTTTTTTCTTTCTTTTTTTTTATGCTATTGTATTGAGTGGTAGTATTCGATATCCTTTATTCACTTCATCACACACACAATGGGCAATACAATGGGGATATTTAGCGATTTAGCTGGCCATGGCATTGACACTGCTCAAAGACTGGAAATTAACACAAAAGATGTGCAACGAAATTTTTAAATAAAACACAAAACAGAAAACACTTTTATTTATTTTTTTTTTTTTTTTTGGCACGCTTAGTGCAAAAATTACGCACGTTGTCAAGCACGCTTGACTTTGGTTGGCACAAATTTCGCGTTCGCCTCGCCCTGCGATATGTTGCGTTCAGTTCAGCAGACAAACTGAAACTGAGGCCGGAATATTGCCTGGTTACAGCGACATAGGCGGCAGCGAATTGTTGTTGTTGTTGTTGTTGTGGGAGACGACGCGTCAACGACGACGGCGACAACGCTGCCGGCACCGGCTCTCATTGTTTGTTGGTTGGGGTGGATGCTATCATTTGGTATCAGGCAACTTATTTTGGGATATAAAGGCCATATTTTAGTTTCTGGGAATCACTTCAATTCGGTAGTTAGCCATGAATACAAATTATTAAAATGATTTCACAATTCGCAGTAATTTTAATTTCTTACTTAATATCTAATTTCAAGAGAATCGATTGGTAATTTGGATTTTTGGAATTCATATTTTCTAAATCGCATTTCCGTAGAACTATCACCATTTGCTGAACAGGGACTTCTGTGTACTGAAAGGCAATTTGTGGTTAAATAGTAAGCCAAGCTGTGCCGAAGTTCTTATACGCTTCTGTTGCTTATTAGAGCTGATCTTTCTATAAGGATATGCAAAATGAATGCCCAATTTCGCTTATTGTGTACTGTAAAGAATCGGGGCGCAACCATTGACAAGTTAGAAAGCTTATAGACACCGAAAAAAGCAAAATAAATATCATTTTCTTCTAAGATTAAGCCTGTCATGTGCTTAAAAATTCAAGTTCAATTCAGGCCTTTTGTGCTTGGCCCAAGCCTTTCAAATCATTCCAAATGTTCTTCAATCCCATTTGAGATCACATATTTATAGACAGCGGATTTTGCATATTTTCAAAAAGAAATTTTATCCTAGTAGGCCAGGGTAAATGCGTTTTTGAAGAACATGTTTGTGATTAAAGCAGTCCATTTTGTTTTTTTTTTTCTGCCTCTCAATTAAGTTCTATCTGAGCGAGAGCGTAGACGAGAGTCATATAAATAGCATCTTAAACGTCTAGCAAAAAGCGTGAGCGATGGAGCTGCACCTTGAGATGCAATTCAAATCTTGTTCAGTGTAAAAGTCCTGAATTCAACTCCCAGACAAGACAAACCAAAGTTCCAATATAAGATTTTTAATATTTTTTTGTATTTTAGAAGACTTAAGCGAAGTGTAGAGATGAGTGCCCTCTGCGAACCCCAAAATTTTGACTACTGCCTCTGCTTATAACCTAATTCCAACCTACCCTTGGATTGTAGTTCCCAAATGTAGTTCTTCTTATTTAAGTTTTTTTTTAATCTTGAACTTGAAGGATTTTTACTTTGGGATTTAATAAAGTTCGTATCGTGGGCTTACGTCCATCGGTATAAGATTACCGTAGCATAAATATAATATTTTCAGGATAAAAAAAAAGTGAGATCAAATCAATCGTTTTCTGCTCGGCTTTAGAATATGCAAGACTATACTCTTTTCGATTTCGTTACCGTTTGGGATTGATTTTAGTCCGTAAGGATTGATTTTATATTTTAAATGAGCGTTGTTTAGAAGTATTTAATGTAAGGGCTGCAAATTCGGTTTGGTTCAGAAAAAGTTACATAGTATTTGCTCAAATAGTACCAAAAAATTTCCTATTTAGGCCCATTTAGACTAATTTTTATTAACATTTGGGCAAATTACTTGCCTTTAGGACCCTAGCTTTAGATAAGCGGGCTTTAATATTTATGTTGTCTGATCAAAGAAGAATTATAGACCAACAATAACTCGAAGATATACTACAATTAAATTTAAATATAAAATAAATAAAATCGTATCTTTCAAGTAAAAAAAATATAGAAATTCCGAATATTTTTAAATATTTTTAACAAACTAATTGCTGTTCTATAAAATTTAATAAAACTTGGGTCAAGGTTTGAACCAAAACCTTAGCACAAAAACCTTAAACCTCAATTTTCCGAACTAACCATTGGTGAATTTTGGTTCAAGCCAGCGAACGGCACCTCCGCAAAATAATATGGGATTGCAGCCCTGGTTATTACATTGTGATAGTTCTTTTAAAAAAATAAAAAAGACATGACCAACTTGAACGGATTTCCCCTAATTTTGGCCTGAGAAATCGAACTGCTGCATTACTTTTTGAGTTATCAAGATGGTCTCATTATTTTATATATATTTCATTCCCGTGAAATCAAAATAAATAAATTTCAATGTTCTTTAATTTCATACATTTACAGATTTTCGATTTCATTGAGCACTCAAAAGAAATAGATCAAAAGCTAACAAAAATTAAAAAGTCGTGGATTTTTTTAGTTTTTGGAACATAACTTTTGAAAGCTTAATGATATCGAAAGTCAGTAAGTAAAGTAAATTAAAGGACATTTAAATCTATTTACTTAGATTTCGCGAGAATCAGATATTATTTTTACAATTTATAAAAAATTTTACTTAATGGAAAATCTTTAAAAAAATGTTGTATGAAGACATCGTAAAAACTTAAAAAGTAATGAAGCAGTTCGATTTCTCGGGCCCAAATTAGGGAAAACCCGTTAAAGTGTGTTATGTCTTCTTTTTTATTTGGACACTGTTTTCAAAAATTGAAACAAAAGACACTTTTCTTATTAAGACCAATTCTCTGATTTATATCAATATAGGTCTGTTACGGTTGTCACTTTCGAACTCGAATGTGGTACGTGTGTTGTTGTGTTAAATTGATTGAGTAAATTGCTGTAAAATTAAAATTTAAAAAAAAAAATTCGGTTTGATTTCAATATCCTTGCTCGTTTATTAGAATAGCGTTCGTGTACAATATTCAATTTCACTTTAGTAAAAGATAAGGATATGACTATCAGAGTCATCCAACAGGCTGTTTTTTTTTTAAATACGCCGCCTACGACTGATGAACTGATTGAACCCACCATTTTCTGACCTTGGGGTAAATTTTCCCAAATTGGAGAATTATTTTCCCATTTATTTGGCCAAAAATAAGGAATTTTATATAAAGGGTGGATTTTTTTTGTGATTTAATGATTTTTCAAAAACATAAAATAAAACATATAAATGTGATAAATTGGTTTTATTATTTTAATTTGGTCTTGCACAATTTTTTTTTTTATTAGTTTAAAAAAATCCAAAATATATTACTAGTGTCCCTAAGCATCGATTACACTGGTATTTTCCCATGTATTTTAGAATGCTAAACTCAAAAATCAATATTAAAAAAATACGCTAGTGTACATTACTTTTCACAGTTGGCGCCACATTTAAAAGTAATCAGTTTATTTTTATGCGAATCTATCATAAAGAATGTCAAAAGTAAGTCGATCACTGAATTTCTCAACCAAGTACGAAAGGATTGACTTGAGTACGAGTTTACCAATCCCCAAATTGTTAGACTTGATTTTCAAGTAGAATCCGAACTTGAAATGAGCCTTTTCGGATTGCCTCAAGAATTCTGGGATTTTTCCAAGTCTTCGTAATTGAAACTTCAATCCCGAAAATTGGGATCAAATCAATTTTTTAAACTCGAATATAGCTCCCTATTTTTTTTTTCTGTGTACAAACTTTGTGTGTATTATCGTCGGTCTTAACTGACTTTCTTACATTTAGGTGGGTGCATTGGGAAAAAAATCAATGCGAAATTTTTGTCAAAATAACCGATTTGTTCCACTGGCTTATATTTTTTCTAACATAAAACAATGTCGCAGTTCAAATAATTCTGTATAAAGGACAAAGGCGTATTTTGCGGTCATTGAAAAATCCTATTTTATAACAAAACGAGATGGCAAAGCTAACTTCGACTGTGCCGAAGTTTTAATACACTTGAAAAACTTTACTCCAACTGATTTAACTGGAAAAATATATATAGGATATATATATCGAATATTTAAAATTTTTAAATCATTGATAATAAAAATTTGATACCATAAAAAAAAACTTTTCTTAGTAAAACACATTTTCCGACCGATCGGTCCTATGGCAGCTATATGCTATAGTCATCCGATTTTGATAATTTTTTTCAAAATTATGTGAAAGCATATAAAACTATTATATACCAAGATTGGGGACGCTACGATAAAAATCAAAAAAGTTTTTCTCACTAGAAGTAGTTTTTTGACCGACCGTTTATATGGCAGCTATATGCTATAGTCACCCGATTTTGATAAATTTTTTCAAAATTATGTGGAAATATATAAAACTAATATATACTACGATTGGTGACGCTACGATAGAAAATAAAAAAGTTTTTCTCACTAAGACTTATTTTTCGACCGATCGTTCCTATGGCAGCTATAAGATATAGTCATCCGATCCGGCCGGTTCCGACATATTAGTTGCGTGCAGTAAAAAGAAGACTCTGTGCAAAATTTTAGCTCGATAGCTTTAAAACTGAGGGACTAGTTTGCGTAGAAACAGACAGACGGACAGACAGACAGACAGACAGACAGACGGACAGACGGACGGACGGACAAGCGGAAATGAACTCAGCTCGTCGTCCTGATCAAGAATATATATAGTTTATGGGGTCGGAAATGAATATTTCTATGCGTTACAAACTTCTGGGCAAAATTAATATACACTTTTTCACTTTTTCAATAATGTATAAAAATAGAAGGCTAACATCGGCTACGCCGATGTTTTAAATATCCCTTGCAGTTTTGAAAGGCGCTACCATTGATAAAAAAAAAAATAGAAGGATAACATCGGCTACGCCGATGTTTTAAATACCCTGCAGTTTTTTGAAAGTCACTACCATTGATACCAAAAAAGTTTTCTCACTACAACTAGTTTTTTGACCGACCGTTTATATGGTATCTATATGCTATAGTCATCCGATTTTGATAAATTTTTCCAGAATTGTGTGAAGTGGTATAAAACTAATATATACCAAGATTGGTGACGATTCAATAGAAAACAAAAAGTTTTTCTCACTAGAACTAGTTTTTTTACTGACCGTTTATATGGCAGCTATATGCTATAGTCATCCGATTTTGATAAATTTTTCCAGAATAGTGTGAAGGGGTATAAAACTAATATATACCAAGATTGGTGACGATTCAATAGAAAACAAAAAAGTTTTTCTCACTAGAACTAGTTTTTTTACTTACCATTTATATGGCAGCTATATGCTATAGTCATCCGATTTTGATAAATTTTTCCAGAATTGTGTGAAGGGGTATAAAACTAATATATACCAAGTTTGGAGATGATTCAATAGAAAACAAAAAGTTTTTCTCACTACAACTAGTTTTTTTACTGACCGTTTATATGGCAGCTATATGCTATAGTCATCCGATTTTGATAAATTTTTCCAGAATTGTGTGAAGGGGTATAAAACTTATATATACCAAGTTTTGTGACGATTCAATAGAAAACAAAAAAGTTTTTCTCACTAGAACTAGTTTATGGACCGATCGTTCCTATGGCAGCTATATGATATAGTCATCCGATCCGGCCGATTCCGACAAATGTGCAGCGTATTTCTATTTAAAGACATTTTGCAAAGTTTGGTCAAGATAGCTTTAAAACTGAGGGAGGAGCAGTGTTAGGGAGTACCTAGGTATTTGTACCTACATAGGTACATACCTAGATACAAATTTGATGTACCTTTTACCTTACGTAGGTATTTAAAAGTTCGAGTACCTTTTACCTTACCTAGGTCCCAATTTTCATTTATCTTCTCAAAAGGTAAGCGACTAGGTGCTTTAATTTCAATAAGAATTATGGTCTTGTACATTTTGTACTGAATGGCAAATTCTACGGGTCTTCAGTGGAGCGGGGTCCATCAAAACGTATTTCTGTTCGACAGAACTAAAGATCAGGAACTGTTTTTGAACTAAATCAATCGGATCCTGCTTTATCTGATACTGCAAAGACCAGAGGCAGGATTAATCTGGTCTGTTCTCGTTTTCTAATTAAATTAATCGGAATTGGTTAAGGGTCTTTTTTTCAAAAAACGATTAGACAATTAGGTTTATATATTTTGATAAAGACAAATGGAAATTTGAAGTTATTCGCCGAATAAGACAATCGGTTAATAAAAACGGGAACATTTACCAATTCCGATTCCACATATCGAAATCGGAAATGGGAACCAGAAAAAAAGTATAATGTTTGGTGGTGTATAAATTTTTTATAAAACCAAGGGCACTTTTTGCTTTGTTGCGAAGAAAAAATAATAGCTTTTAAAGGTCAACGTAGGTTCGAAAAGTTTCACCAAATCGTCGACTTTATAAATTCGAACGTTTTCCCCATCGTACATGGTGTATTCGTATAAACACGGCTTGATTTAGTAAAAAGGCCATAATTTTACAGTTATTTATATTATTTAAGTCAAAAGGACCAAGTGCTGCTGACTTAAATCGCACTTGCAGGATCGATGAACTATTAATAATGCTGGACGAAAGACACACTCATCTTTATGTTTTTTAAAATCTAGGTGGATATTAAGATGATAGTAAGATATTTAATGTATGTTGCTTAATCGCGGTCAAATAGTTGGCAACATACATTTTCTTATTATCCACATAGGTTTAACATGAACATGAAGATGAGAATACGACCCTAATTATCGTTATGTAACGAGTCAAAGGTGTGCAAAGTAATTATTTATAGTTTTTATAGTAATCAAAAAGAAAATTCTTAGACACGTACAAGGAACTCGGAAAGCATTATCCTTTATTCAACCAGAATGTTGAAAACATTAACATTTTAAATTAATTTGAAGCTATATATTATTTTTATATTTTCTTCTAAAAAATAGTTCAACTTGGGCGACATTCTTTAAAGATTTTATATCCGTGCTGATTTAAGGTGTATTTTTATACACTTGAAAAGTGTATATTAATTTTGCCCAGAAGTTTGTAACGCATAGAAATATTAATTTCCGACCCCATAAACTATATATATTCTTGATCAGGACGACGAGCCGAGTTCATTTCCGCTTGTCCGTCCGTCCGTCTGTCCGTCTGTCTGTCCGTCTGTCTGTCCGTCTGTCTGTCCGTCTGTCTGTCCGTCTGTCTGTCTGTTTCTACGCGAACTAGTCTCTCAGTTTTAAAGCTATCGAGCTGAAATTTTGCACATATTCTTCTTTTTACTGCACGCAACTAATATGTCGGAACCGGCCGGATCGGATGACTATATATTATAGCTGCCATAGGAACGATCGGTCAGAAAATAAGTCATTGTGAGAAAAACTTTTTTATTTTCCATTGTAGTGTCACCATTCTTAGTATATATTAGTTTTAGATGATTTCACATATTTGTGGGAAAATTTATCAAAATCGGATGACTATAGCATATAGCTGCCATATAAATGGTGGGTCAAAAAACTAGTTCTAGTGGGAACAACTTTTTTTATTTTCCATCGTAGCGTCACCAATCTTGGTATATTTTAGTGTTATATGAGTCAACACAATTCGGAAGATTTTATCAAAATCGGATGACTATAGCATATAGCTGCCATAGGACCGATCGGTCGAAAAATGTGATTTACTAAGAAAAGTTTTTTTTTTATGTTTTTTTATTATCAATGATTTAAAAAAATTTAAATATCTGATATCTATATCCTATATATATTTTACCGGTTAAATCAGTTGGAGTAATGTTTTTCAACACAGTCGAAGTTAGCTTTGCCTTCTCGTTTTTTACCGAAGGTACACAGAGTATATTGGGTTTGTGCAAATGTATGTAACAGCCAGAAGGAAGCATCTCCGACCCCATAAAGTATATATATTCTTGATCAGCATCAACAGCCGAGTCGATATAGCCATGTCCGTCTGTCCGTCTGTCTGTCCGTCTGTCCGTATGAACGAAGAGATCTCAGAGATGGTAAGAGATAGAGGTTTGAAGTGTATGGAACATATATTTCTTATACTTGCAGGCAGATCAAGTTTAGTTTTGATTTTTGCCACGCCCCCTGCCTTCCGCAAATTAAAAAAAACTGAATATTTTCCACAATTTTGGAGTTACGTTGTTCGAACCTTTAAGACATATATTCTACTCATCATTTCTTACCAAGACCCCATACATCGTTTTCAGATCAGATGAACAATAGTGGCGCTATATGTAAAAGAAAATTTAATGCAACGGCAACAACAACACTGCAGCCATTTACTAGAAAGAGAGAGCGAGAGGGCAATAGCTTATTGGACTGCGCCGCTTTCAGTTTCCCCCTCCCTTCTTTCCAATAGGTTGTGTAAGTAGGCAAAGACGAAGTATGAGAGGAGCGATGCAATTGAGATGGCCTGCGGTCAGAAATATGATAGATATGATTATGTTAATAGGAAATTATATACAAATTTTATAATTTTACGAGTTATGTATTAGGGTAATTCTACCCATCATTACTTATCGAGCCCGTACATCGTTTTTCAACCAGATGAACGATAGTCGAAAGAGTTGACACCCCCAGATTTTGAAAAAACCTCACACTTTAAAGTTATCAGTTACATACAAACAGGTACAGAGTATATAACAGTCGGGCTTGACCGACTTTCTTACTTGTTAATCATTAAATTTCCAAATCAAAGTCCCTTATATAACGAGAAGGCAAAGCTAATTTCGACTGTGCCGAAAATTAAATACACTTGAAAAAGTTTACTCCAACTGATTTAACCGGTAAAATATATATAGGATATAGATATCAGATATTTAAAATTTTTAAATCATTAATAATAAAAAATTTGATACCATTAAAAAGTTTTCTTAGTTAAACACATTTTCCGACCGATCGGTCCTATGGCAGCTTTATGCTATAGTCATCTGATTTTAATGAAACCTTCCAAAATTTTGTGAAAGCATATAAATCTAATATATAAAAAAGTTTTTCTCACTATGACTGACCGTTTCTATGGGAGGTATATAATATAGTCATCCGATTTTGATCAATTTTTCCAGAATTATGTGGAAGCATATAAGACTAATATATACCAAGACTAGTGACGCTGCGATGGGAAACAAAACAGTTTTTCTAACTAGAACTCTTAGACCGAACGTTCCTATGGCAGCTATATGATATAGTCATCCGATCCGGCCGGTTCCGACATATTAGTTGCGTGCAGTAAAAAGAAGACTCTGTGGAAAATGTCAGCTCGATAGCTATGAGGGACTAGTTCGCATAGAAACATACGTAGGACAGACGGACGGACGGACAGACGGACGGACGGACAGACGGACGGACGGACAAGCGGAATTGAACTCAGCTCGTCGTCCTGATCAAGAATATATACAGTTTATGGGGTCGGAAATGAATATTTCTATGCGTTACAAACTTCTGGGCAAAATTAATATACACTTTTCGAGTGTATAAAAATCATTATTGTGTGAGCAAATTAAAAATAATATTCATTAAGTATTAAGTTTTATTTTATAACTTATAATGGTTACGTTCCCTGGAAAAATACATTAGGACGTTTATATAATCGTCACAGAAGACGAATAATGGATAAAAGCGTATGAGCCCGAAACACAAGTGCAATCGACCGTGTGGATGTTCCAAGAGGAGTCAAATCCCACAAAAGTGGTTCGCGCACGAATCACTGGGAAGCAAATGGTCTCCGGTTTCTGCGGATGAATGGGTCATGTGGCCACTGTTCTGCTTGAGCAACATAGGGCGGTCAATTCTGAGTGGTACACGAGCATTTGTTTGACGAAAGAGAAATTCGCTAAACCAACCACCGAGGTCGAATCATTATCCATCATGACAATGCGACCTCTCACACATAGCGTCACACAAGCGACTTTTTGACCGGCCGAAACGTCGAATTGTTGGGTCATCCGTCGTACAGCCCTGGTATAGCACCCAATGATTTCTTTTTATTCCCAAACATCAAAAATAAACTGCGGTTGAATGCTTTTCTAAGCAGTACGAATCGTTTAAAACTCATGTGGTCATACAACAACAACAAAAGAGTTTTTATACCCGTTACTCGTAGAGTAAAAAGGGTATACTAAGTTCGTGCAAATGTATGTAACAGGCAGAAGGAAGCATCTCCGACCCCATAAAGTATATATATTCTTGATCAGCATCAATAGCCGAGTCGATATAGACATGTCCGTCTGTCTGTCTGTCCGTCTGTCCGTCTGTCTGTCTGTCTGTATGAACACCTAGATCTCAGGAACTATAAGAGCTAGAGCTACCATTTTTTCAGTGTAGACTTGTATCTTCTGCACGCAGATCAAGTTTGTTTCAAATTTTTCCTCCCCCCCCCCTCTACCCCAAAAATTTAAACAAATATATCCCCAATTTTGAAAATTGATTGTTCGAACCTTCTAGACATATTTAAATCATCATTACCTATCGATCCGCCATACATCATTTTTCGATCAGATGAACGATTGAAGAGTTACCGCCCCCGCAATATGAAAAATTCCTCATATCTCCCACAATTTGGGCAACCTTACCCTGAGTAACGGGTATATCGAAGTCGAGCAGGGCCGACTTCAACTTACGCTCTCGTTAAATTATAATTTCACATTTTTTTTAAATTTTTCTTTTTAATGCACGACTAGATAAATTGCCAATTAAGCTAATTAAGTAATCATTTTAGATAAAATCAGTCCGATGATCCTTATTGACAATTTCCTTTTGAAAAAAGTAGACAAGAAGTGCGTTCATTCCCTAGCCTTCACACTTGCCCCCATTCTACCATAGACCCACTCAGACTTTAACTTATTACTTATTAATGTATTAATGTGTGTTCTCACTTATTTCCAACCTTTGCCGCAAGGCTAAAGTTTTTGCATTTTGGATATAAATACCAGCTGGACCTTTTTTCGAGCAGTACCAATTACAAAATGGATAAGGTACTGCAACGTTTGATGCCGTCGGATGTAATTCAGGGTAAAATTGGTTCCCTTGAGTTAAATATTTGGCTGGCTCAGCTGATGGGTCTGCCCTTGACGGATCTCAAGCCGGAGACTGCCAGGCAAAAGATGTGCATTCAAGTGATAGCACTGTTAGCGCTACCTGGACTACTTTGTTATGTGATACTGGAGTTATATGATTTGCTACTCAATTGGAATGATTTGGATGTAATGACACAAAATGTGGTCATGTCGCTGACTCATGTGGGTTATTGGTTTAAGGTGAGGAACTTCAAACCATAAGGAAATATACTAAAACTGTACCCATATAGGTGTGTAACACCTATTATAGCTACGATAGTATTAAGCAAATCATCCACAAGTTACGTCAACTGACCAGAAACTGTGTGATAACCCAAAAGCAAATAGATACCTTTCATCGAGAGGAAGTGCGAAACAAATTGGTCTGCCTGATGTACTTCAATCTGGTAGTATTCTCCGCGGGCTTGGCCTTGATTATGATACTGTTAGGTAAGCTGTGGCCGAAAGCGTTAAACAAGTAGTTAAAGTTTTTGTATTTTTAGCTCCCGAGGGTTTTGCAGGCGAACGTTTTCCCTTTCGCCTGAAAGTTCCTGGCTTTTTGCCACCCATTCTGCAAAATCTTTATATGGGCCTCAGTCTGCTATGGATATCCTGCGGAGTTACCTGCATAGATAGTGTGAATGTATTGCTTATGAATCAGATATGTATGCATCTGAAAATGCTTAATATCGCCTTTGAGGAGTTGGTTGAGGGTGGTACCAAAAATGAAGTTGAATGGATGACGGCCATAGTCAAATATCACCCGAATTGATGGTGTAATTTTAAGAGTTTGTATATTTCTAGGGTCATAACCATAATTAGCTTTCAATTTCAGCTTACGTCAGCGAATGGATCAGATCTACGGCTATCCCATCTTGTTACAATCCATTTCATCTCTGGTCACGGTCGCCATGACTGTATTTCAAACAATTGTGGGAGATTTCTCAAATAGTACAGTGCTCATGTACTTTCTGCTAAGTGGTGTGATCTGCCAGCTGTTCCTGTATTGCTGGTTTGGTAACGAGGTGTTCGAGCAGGTTCGTCTTGCTTAAACAGTTGGTTGAAATGTTAATCACTTAATTTAACACCAGAGTAAAACCCTGTCAACTTCTGCATTTGGTTGCGATTGGTATGCTTTCGATGAGAAATTCAAACGGATCCTTTTAATCTTTCTGATTAATGCGCAACGGCCGTTTTTGTTTACATCGGGAGGCTTTATGGGCCTAACTTTAACAAGCTTTACCAATATATTAAGTAAGTCTTACTCCATTGTGGCTGTGCTGAGACAAATGTATAGCAGAATATAATAAAATGACAACAAGAACGAACTTAAATGCCTTCCCCTTTGTTTAACTCACAGCTATTATCTTTCGATTGGGCGTGCCTAACGGGACACGTGAAGCAATTTACCCCTTTAACAAGTCACTTTGATATTGAATTCTAAATAATTGAAGAGGTCGAGTGTGATAAATATACAGCTGGTTGCTGGTTATATAGTTATTAAATAATCCTTTGGCAGTTGGTAACTGTTTTTGTCCAGCTGGGTATATTAGTCAAGGGTAAAAACCACAAGATTACCTTTAATGATTTTTACTTTATGAAATTATAATTGAAATGATAAACGAGCTTTTTAAATTCAAGTTTAAATTGTACAATATATAAAAGTCTATTTCCCCAAGGACTATATTTATGTTGTGCACTGTAGCGTGATGTAGATTGTTATAGACCGGGAATGTCAGAGATAGTCCCAATCAAACTACTTCTAGAAAGTCGAAGTTCTCTTTCATCTTTCACTATTCATCTCTCCTTCCTTGATTCGTAACAAATATCTAATTGCTCCCCTTCTTTCTTATTTCTTAATTCTAGACAAGTGACTAATGGCTCGCGAGCCGTCGCACAGGACAATCTGACTTACTTCGTTGTAAAAATCAGATCTTCTGAATTAGCAGGAGAACTGTCAAAGGAAAATATCGGCAAAAAAAAATTTAAAGACAAAGATATGACCTTTGTTTTGAAAGAAGCTGGAAATATTGAAAAAAAATTGACAAAAAGTCAATATATTTATGTCAATCAGAAACTGGAATCGCTTTCCAACGTAAAACATTGAAATTTTCTATGCAGCTACGGATTTGACGGATTCTCTGACGTTTTAGCTGCGCTCCACATGAAAGTTTTCTCTTTGTAACTACTGTGGTCACATTAAAGTTGATAACTGAGGAGCAACAGATTATTTGGTTCAATATGACAATAAAAATAGAATTTGTTAAGAAAGTACTACCCTAATAAAATGATTAAGTAATTAATTATATTCTAAAAAATATTTAATTTATCAAAATCTTACTTCTATATTTCACATACATATATGTGAAAAATATCTATATCGATATTTTTTTCGATATTTAAAAAAGTATTGATTCGATATTTTGTTGATAAATTGATCGGTGTTATCGATATTTTCGATATTTTTAACAAAAAATAGCTTTTTCTTAAGAATGAACAGGTCTTTTGGGCTAATTGAGGTGTCATTTAAGCGCATCAAAAACAAAATTCTGTCTGCGATCAAAATCAGAGCTCTCAAACCCAAAAATATAGATAAAAGGTATTTTTATAAGTTTGACATAGATTTGTTTTTAGTTTTTTTATTTTATCAAATGTTGTGGTAACTTATTCAAAAAATTCATTGTGAAAGTAGACGCTAAAGTTAAAAAGTAAACATAACAACAACAAAGAAAACATAAAGAGAGACATAAGCAGATATATGCAAGAAACGTTAGAACCTATTTTTACCAATAATCCTTAGACATAGATTTTTGGAAGACGCTTTATTTGCTTATAAGGCTTCTGTTGTCGGAAACCACACTTTTATAGTCAAAGAATTTATGGTCGAAGTCAAGCTCTCCGATAGCTCCGAGCTTTTCGGTGAAATAGCATATGCCACAGCCAAGTCGGAAAGCGCTGGCAGTTTGTCTTTTTCTTACATTCAGAATTTTAAAATATCGACAAAAGTATCACAATACAAATATTTGATATATGATATATCGCGTTTGTAAAATATTCGATATTGATATATCGTTTTTTCGTCATAAATATCGATGTTCGGTATATTGATACTATTTTCGGCAACCCTAATTGCAAGTGTAAAAAAACTTCGGCAGAGACGAAGATTGTCTTGCCTTCTCATTTTAATAAACTTCGAAATTGTATATTTAGGGTAAAATTATATTTAATCTTCATCTGTCGTGAACACACTTGTGTGTAATTATCTTTATTATTAAAGCTGAGTAGATCACAGCCAACTATATTGCAAAATTTTAAGTTAGGTATTTTTAAAATTTAATTAAAGATAATGGCTTCAAATAATATGTGATTGCATTTTATGTAATTGCAATCGTTAAAAGGTTCTTGAAGAACAAAAAATAAAGAAATTTATTATAGATCGACCTTACCGTAATTTGAACTCAGATCTTGTTGACTTTCAGTCTCACACCTTAACCTCTACACCATTGCCACTAAGGTGGAAGTGCCAGCTTAGTGTGCTTTATGAAATAGTGGCCCTTTATCAACAAAATATTACAATTTTGGCATCCAATGGGCTGCACTGTTTGAAATGATTACCAACACTAAAATTGAATTTTAACCAGGCAACCACATGACCCAGCTCTAGGCTGGTGATGTCAGCTTACTTTTCGTTAGTACATTTTGTTATTGGAGATTTCATTTTTTAACAGGTTATCTTTTAAGCAAGTTGTCGTGAATACCCTAATTAATTTTTCCCAGAAGTTTGTAACGCAAATATTCATTTCCGACCCCATAAACTATATATATTCTTGATCAGGACGACGCGGTGAGTTCAATTCCGTCAGTCAGGTTAATGACTCTATCCAGATGACATAAAAATTTAGTTCGACACAATGCCTCATATGAATAAAAGCCAGGGATGCAGCCCGGTTTTGAACCGAACCGAACCAAACCGTACCCATCCGCTTTTTGTGATTGTAAACTGAACCAAGAACCGAACCGGTAATCTTCCAAAAATGCTGAACCGAACAGAAAACCGCCATTAAAAGGTCAGAGGATGAACTGAAATCCAGTTGAACTTACTGACAGAGCCTTTACATCTGTCTTTATATAAAAAGTTAATTTATAATAAATCCAGCCCGCCAAGGCAATTATGGATTTAATGCGCGGTACCTGATTTCTGTCTATAAAATTAATATATTTATATTAAGAATTATTCCACAATGTTTTTAGTTTTATTATCGATAGTTCGGAAATTTGAAAAAGAGGATCTCATGCCTAATCCCGTTTGCGAATTATATAGTAAACGTGAACCATTGAACGGAACCAAAACCGCGGTTCGGATTGCTACAAGAACCATATTATGAACCGAACCAATGGTTTAAAATTTCTGTGAACCACAGAACTGAACCACTCCTTATTTCCGAACGGTTTGTATAACTAATAGAAACAATTTTGAAAACTGGCTTTTTTTATTTAAAGCATAGTGTCGAAATAAATTGTTATGCCATCTGGAATGAGGCCTTAAAGAGTAAGATTCTGTCTTAGTTTGCCATAAGTGAGCTCACATAAAAGAAGACGAGGCTTTCTAGAGTTTAGAATCTAGACGTTTAGACTTTAACTTCTAAACTATTGACTGACAATCCCTGTTAAGTTTTTATTAGCATCCCCAGTGGAATTGACTTTCCAAAAATTTGTAATAAATGAACAATAAAGGGTATCCTATATGCATAGACTTTTCCACTAGCAGGACTTCAACACCTTTGTACAAATACATTGAACACAATAACCCAAATTTCTCTATTAAACACCCATTTATGCGCTTTTGGGCATTCCCTAGCTACGGAGACAAACATTCAAATGTAATATTTTTCTCAGCGTATTTAAG
The DNA here is from genome assembly GCA_018904225.1 of Lordiphosa mommai. NCBI lineage: Eukaryota > Metazoa > Arthropoda > Insecta > Diptera > Drosophilidae > Lordiphosa > Lordiphosa mommai. The sequence continues at coordinate 16,732 of JAEIFT010000934.1, forward strand.
TGTGGCTAACGCCCATTTTAACCAAGTATATAAGGAGTGACCCACCACAAATTGAAGTCAATTCAAACATGAAAAGTTTACTTCAACTCATGCATAGTCTAAAGCCCTCAAATGTGGCTAATGGACGTGTTGGTTCCATAGATCTGAACATTTGGTTGTGTCAACTGGCCAGCCTACCTATGATAGGTCTGCGTGAAGAGCCGCTGTGGCAAATGCGGTGCCATCAAATCTATGGACTTTTAGTGGTAGGAGCACTTTTCTGCTATGTCAGTCTAGAGATATATGATTTGATGGAAAACTGGAGAAATTTGGATGTGGTGACACAGAATCTGGTGATGACTTTGACACACTTCGGCTATTGGTTCAAGGTAAAATTAGCAAATCATAAACTTTCCACTCAATTCATTATTTTTTAAGGTGATAATTACTTATATAAATTACGGCACCATCAAGCATATTGTGTTTAAGCTAAGAAGCCTGACCAAAAGCTGTGTGATCTCTAACAGACAAATTGATACCTTCTATGAATCTGAAGCTAAGAATAAATTGTGGCTTGTGCTATATTTTACACTCACCACAGCGGGACCAATAACGGCCTGGATTATGGTTATGATCGGTGAGTTGGTTAGCAGAGTATAAAGTTATTTTTGAACAAACATATAGCTGCCATAGGACCGATCAGTAAAAAAACTAGTTCTAGTTAGAAAAACTTTTTTGTTTTCCACCGTAGCGCCACTAATCGTGGTATATATTAGTTTTATTTGCTTCCACACAATTCTGGATAAATTTATCAAAATCGGATCACTATAGCGTATAGCTGCCAGTAAAACACATTTTCCGACCGATCGGTTCTATGTTAGCTATAGGATATAGTCAGCCGATGTTAACCAAACTTGGTAGAACTGTTTGAAAGCATGAAATATTCGGGATTCCGGAGATGAAGAACGCTATCTTGGAGAAAATACGTTTTTCTTGCTAGGACCCATTTTCCGGTCCTGTGGCAGCTGTAGGTTATAGTCATCCGATTTTGACCAAATTTGGAGAACTGTGTGACAGTATATAATATTTATAAATGCTAAGTTAAAGAACGTTCCTATGGCAGCTATAAGATAAAGTCTTCCGATCCGGCTGGTTTCGGCATATTAGTAGCGTGCAATAAAAAGAAGACTCTGTGCAAAATTTCAGCTTGATAGCTAAGGGACTAGCTCGTGTAGAAACAGACAGACAGACAGAAGGAACTGAACTCAAGCTCGTTCTCCTAATCAAGAATATATATAGTTTATGGGGTCGGAAATAAATATTTCTAAGCGTTGCAAACTCCTGGGCAAAATTAATATACACTTTGCAAGTGTATAAAAAGTTCAGTTTTCCGTGGGTCGAATATCGATATATAAATATCGAAAAAACAATATAGCAATATCAGATATTGTACTAACGCGATATATCGTATATGGGCATTTCCGCAGTAAAAGTCTACCATGACCGAAAAAATAAAACTTCATTAAAAGTTGTTTTTTGCGTGTTTTAGAAAAAGTAAATATGCAAAATTATTTTAAATAAAGAGTTTAAAGAGTTCCTTAGTACAGATAGCAATATATCGGGCTAGAAAGTACAAATTTACGTTTTGGCCAATTTTTCAGTGCATTTTTTCTTTTCAATTTACAGCTCTAAGAGTCATTGAGCAATTCCACTCTTTTCGCAAAACTTTAGATACAATTAAAATTGATTTTTTTGTTCCATTAAATAATTTAAGAAAAATTTTCTTCACTACAAAATTGCCAAATGAAATTTAAGTAACGTAACGTCACGTCAGATTAAAAAAAGCTAATAAAAAAGAACGAGAAATGATTTTTATATTTGGTAAATTGGAAAATAAACTTACATTACTCTAAAAACTGCTGAAAAAAGTTTCATACAAAAAGAGTTTCTCAATTCACAGAGTTTTGCAATTTAGTTATCCGAGTCAAAACCCACTTCCGTTTTAAGTAACGTCACGTCAGGACATATTTTTACTTATATCTTTGAATACTCTGGGTCGATTCTTGTAATTTTTTTTCTAAATAAAGTGCTATTAAATTACTTACTACATATAAAAAAATAAAATTTTAAATTGTCTCTTTCATTTTTTTTTTTAATATTTTATCGTACGAATGTAACGTCACGTCAGAAAAGAAATGCCCATATCCAATATATTTTCGGATATTTTCAGCGAAATTTATAAGTTCTAAATAGAAGATAAAGTCTAATTGCTAGCGCTCTTCGACTTGCTATGCTATTTCACCAGGAAGCACTTGGCTTTGACCATAAAAAGTTTGTCTTCGACTGTAAAATTGTAGTTTCCGAAACCAGAATCCGAATAACCGACAAGCAACGTGTCTTCCAAAAATATCTGTCTAACGATTATTGGTAAAAAAAACGAGAAGGCAAAGCTAACTTCGACTGTCCCGAAGTTTTAATACACTTGAAGAACTTTACTCCAACTTATTTAACCAGTAAAATATATATAGAATATAGATATCAGATATTTAAAATTTTTAAATCATTGATAACAAAAATTTGATACCATAAAAACAAACTTTTCTTAGTAAAACACATTTTACGACCGATCGGTCCTATGGCAGCTATATGCTATAGTCATCCGATTTTGATAAATATTTCCAGCTATATGCTATAGTGATCCGATTTTGATACATTTTTCCAGAATTATGTGGAAACATATAAAACTAACATATACCCCCAAGTAATGCTAAGGCTGATCAGTGCTCATGTGCTCCTAGTGAGCGCCCACAATACTTTACTAAACTACTTTAAAGCTTAGACTTTTTTATATTTTAATTTTTTCTAGAAAGATTAAAGACAAAACTTACCTTATCAACTTTGTATCCTTCCAGCTCCGAAAGATTTTGCGGGCGAACGTTTTCCCTTTCGTCTGAAAGTTCCGGAATTTATGCCGCCCTGGTTGCAGCATCTTTATATGGGTGTGGGTCTCGTCTACATCTCTGCGGATATAGCATTATTGGATTATTTGCATGTATTGTTCATGAATCAAATATGCATGCACTTAAAAATATTAAACCTGGCCTTTGAAGAGTTGACCTTATCTCCCAAAATGGAAGAGCGGGAAGAGCCAAACAAATGGTTAAGATGGATTGTAAAATATCACTGCGAGTTGATTTTGTAAGGCATACGAAAAGGTATAACTAACCAGACTGATTTTAATCTAATAACTTATACACAGATTGCGTCAGCAAATGGAGCAAGTGTATTGCCTGCCTGTCATGTATCAATTTATGTCCTCCCTGGTGATTTTGGCCATGACGATATTTCAGACCACAGTGGGGGATATATCCCAAAGTACAATGCTTATATATTGTTTGCTGATTTGTGCATTGGCACAGTTGTTTTTGTACTGTTGGTTTGGCAATGAGGTGTATGAGCAGGTAAGTTTATGGTTTAAGCAAGGCTGCAAGTCGGTACAGCACCGCACCCCTTAGGAACGGTTCGGTAACGGTTTTCAGCCAGCCAAAATAATGTAAATACTAACATTAATGATGATAATACTAATATATGGTATACTGATGTATGGTAACATTAACATTTAATGTTAAAATTAACATTTTGTGAATTAATGGGCGCGTTCAGCAGAGACACTTGATCACTAATCAGCTTAATAAAACTACTCTTATTATTTAGCAAACTGTTAGGAGGTCTTTTTTAATTGACATTTGGAAAAGCTTTATGTAAATATCAAATTAAATACAAGAGGAAAAGGAGACTATGTAAATTACAAAGAAATATATCATTGATTAGGGAGCAAGTTCTTCTGCAGAACACGGCCCATAACAGATTTTTAATTGATCCTTTTCCTGGGTAAAGGGTAAATCGAACAGAAAGGGATCTGCAGCCTTGCTTTAATAAAGTAACATACATAATTCTTGCTTTCTTCCAGAGTAAAACCTTGGCCACATCCGGATTTAGTTGCGATTGGTACCAATTTGATGGCAAATTGAAAAGAACGCTGCTTATTTTTATGACTAATGCGGAACGACCGTTTCTGTTTACAGCTGGTGGATTTATGGGTCTAACTTTGACCAGTTTTACCAGTATAATGGGTAAATCCTATTCCATAGTGGCTGTATTAAGGCAAGTTTATAGTGGAAGCCAATAAAAAATTCAATAAATTCGCACAGTGCATAAAAGGTTGACGCCCATTTGACGTTTACACCGGGTGGGTATATAAGCAGCTGAAATCAATGCAAAAGTTGGCAGAAATGGAAAAGTTATTGGAACTAACTCAACGTTTTTTACCGTCCGCCGATGTGGCAGAGGGTAGAATTGGTTCTATAGAGTTAAATATTGGATTAGCTCAATTAGTGGGTTTGCCCCTAACCAATCTAAAGGCAGAGACTCAAGTGCAAAAAATTCGCATACGAGTTGCGAGTTTACCAATTCTTTCAGGACTCTTCTTTTATGTTATTTTGGAGGCTTACGATTTGATACTCAATTGTGAGACTATGGATGATAGGTTGCAGAATTTTATGATGTCTGTGACTCATTTGGCTTATTGGTTCAAGGTGATATTTCAAGTTCGCATTTAACTCTCATCTAAGTCGTTTTTTTATAGGTCTTCAACACTTTGTACTACTATGACGGCATTAAGTATATCGTTTATATGTTGAATCATCTAACACAGACGTGTGTTCTAAGTCCCAGGCAAATGAAGACTTTCTATCGAGAAGAAACGAAAAACAAATTGATTTGCCTGATGTATTTTTCAATGATTTGTGTATCCTCCTCAGTTGCCATGTTGTTGTTATTAATATGTGAGTAATAGTGTTAAGTAAAACTGCGTATTTTAGTGAACAAAGTTTCCTGCTCACTTTTAATGGTGTGTACAATGTGAGCATCTTTGTTTAGTTGTGCTCTTTGCTAACTTTTTTGTTCAGTTGTTCTTTTTGCTGACTTGCTTGTTCTTGCTTGAGAAAGTGATTTGATGCTTTTTAACTTCGTCACTTGCTTAGATGTTGACACTGTTTTTTGATAAGGTGAGGTACTTCCTCATCCTACTATAGCGGACACACCTCGACAATACAATACCAAAGCTAGAAGACTCGGACAGACAATATGATTAATTTTAAATATATTGACAATGGGGTTTCAGCTATAATTTAAATTCATTCTCTATCCTCCCTAACATGGCAACACGCAGAGAAGTCGGTTGTGTATGCCGCTTCAGCAACTAAGAACTGCTATCTTAGTTTGGATTTGCATTAATACTTGAAACGGCGACGGACCCAGAAAGAATAAAATTAAATAATATTCATCCAATTAGTCTTCATTTTTGATAGATTGTTCGAATCTTTTATACATACTTATATTTTTTAATCGTCATTAGAAAAGCGCTGGATATTTTATGCTCTCCTTTCCTCTCCTCTGCTGGTCACGATTTTTATACACTTGAAAAGTGTATATTAATTTTGCCCAGAAGTTTGTAACGCATAGAAATATTCATTTCCGACTCCATAAACTATATATATTCTTGATCAGGACGACGAGCCGAGTTCATTTCCGCTTGTCCGTCCGTCCGTCTGTCTGTCTGTCCGTCTGTCTGTCTGTTTCTACGCGAACTAGTCTCTCAGTTATAAAGCTATCGAGCTGAAATTTTGTACAGAGTCTTCTTTTTACTGCACGCAATTAATATGTCGGAGCCGGCCGGATCGGATGACTATATTTTATAGCTACCATAGGAACGATCGGTCGGAAAATAAGTCTTAGTGAGAAAAACTTTTTTATTTTCTATTGTAGCGTCACTAATCTTGGTATATATTAGTTTTAGATGATTTTACATATTTGTGGAATAATTTATTAAAATCAGATGAATATAGCATATAGCTGCCATATAAACGGTCGGTCAAAAAACTAGTTCTAGTGGAAAAACTTTTTTATTTTTCATCGTAGCGTCACCAATCTTGGTATATATTAGTTTTATATGCGTTAACACAATTCTGGAAGATTTTGTCAAAATCGGAGGACTATAGCATATAGCTGCCATAGGACCGATCGGTCGAAAAATGTGTTTTACTAAGAAAAGTTTTGTTTTATGGTATCAAATTTTTGTTATCAATGATTTAAAAATTTAAAATATGTGATAACTATATCCTCTATATATTTTACCGGTTAAATCAGCTGGAGTAAAGTTTTTCAAGTGTATTAAAACTTCGGCACAGTCGAAGTTAGCTTTGCCTTCTCGTTATATATATTTGCTCCCAATAGAGCAAACAAATTATTTCAGAATTTTTCAATTTTTTTTTACGAGTAATACACTAATTAGTCGTCGAACAAGCTATCGTTGGTTAAAATCTGTTTGCAAAACGGCAAGGTACAATTTTTAAGTTTTTCCTTGACGATTTTCAATCTGTAATCTATACTTTTTTAACAGCAGCTTAACATGAAACTGTAGCAGAGTTTTGCTTGGAACCCTGCCCGAAGGCAGACTTTCACCACAGAAAAATCTGATATAATTTTTTTCCCTATTGGGGGACCATCTCTCTACATATAAAAGAGTTTGTCCTGACTGACTGACTGACTGATTGGCAATCAACGTAGAGCCTGAACGGTAAGAGATAGAAAGCTGAAATTTTCACAGAAGTTTCCTTATGAGTTGAAAGTGAGCACTAAGGCGGGGTTTTGGAAAATTCCAGCCCTAAGGGGTGGAAAACTCCCGGAAAAGCTACTATGGGGAAAATTTTGTTTTTCATCCGATTGACTTGAAATTTGGTTTGTAAGTAAAGTAAGCGAAATAATTGGACACCTGTTTCCCAGATTTCGGAAAATCCGCCCACAAGGAAAATGGCTGGAAAATTTCTTCATGAAAGAAACTATTTTTCATCCGACTGACTTCAAACTCGGTTTGTGAGGATAATAAGCAGAATAATTAGACTTGAGATTTTCCGATGATGGAAAATCCGTCCGAAAAGTCGGGAAATTCCCGGAAAATTCCATATGGAAAAAACTATTTTTCATCCGATTGGCTTCAAACTCGGTTTGTAAGGATAGTATGCTAAGTAATTGGACATGAAGTTTTCAAATAATGGAAAATCCGCCCACAAAGAAAATACCCGGAAAATTCTATATGAAAAACTATTTTTGATCCGATTGACTTCAAACTCGGTTTGCAAGGATAGTATGCAAAATAATTAGACATAAGATTTTCTGATCTTCTGATTTCACGAAAAAGTCGGGAAATTCCCGGAAAATTCTATATGGAAATAACTATTTTTCATCCAATTGGCTTCAAACTCGGTTTGTAAAAGATACTATGCTAAATAATTGGTCATGAGATTTTTCAATTGTGGAAAATCCACTCACAAGGAAAATAGCCGGAAAATTCTATATGGAAAACACTATTTTTCATCCGATTGACTTCAAACTCGGTTTGTATGGATAGTATGCCAAATAATAAGACATGTTATTTTCCGATGTCGGAAAATCTATCCACAAGGAAGATGCCTGGAATATTCTCTATTGAAAAACAATTTTTGCATCCTATTGACTTCAAACTCGGTTTATAAGGATGATACGCAAAATAATGAGTCATCAGATTTTTTTATGTTTTGATCATATGACAAGGAAAATAACCGGAAAAATTAAAATGAAGAAAACTATTTTTCTTTCGATCGACCTTTAAACTCGGTTCGTAATTATTCTTATAGCCAATTTATTTAAAATGTTATACAAATAGACATATATTTTCTTTAGCTTTCTGATAATGTGTGTTTAAAACAGCATATTTCGCCGATTAATTACAACACTTGAGCTGTAGCTTTAATCTCTACATATAAAAGAGTTTGTCCTCACTGACTGACTGACTGACTGATTGGCAATCAACGTAGAGCCTGAACGGTAAGAGATAGGAAGCTGAAAAAAAAAATTTCCTTATGAGTTGAAAGTGAGCACTAAGGCGCGGTTTTGGAAAATTCCATTCCTAAGGGGTGGAAAAGTCCCGGAAAAAACTACTATGGGGGAAAATTTGGTTTTTCATCTGATTGATTTGAAATTTGGTTTGTAAGTAAAGTAAGCGAAATAATTAGACACCTGTTTCCCAGATTTCGGAAAATCCACCCACAAGGAAAATTGCCGGAAAATTCTTCATGAAAAAACTATTTATCATCCAATTGACATCAAACTCGGTTTGTGAGGATGGTAAGCAGAATAATTAGACATGAGATTTTCCAGTGGTGGAAAATCCGCACGAAAAGTCGGGAAATTCCCGGAAAATTCCATATGGTAAAACCTATTTTTAATCCGATTGACTTTAAAATCGGTTTGTGAACACATTATAGAAAATAATTAGACATTTGATTTCTCGGTGGTGAAATTTTCGCCCACTGGCTGGAATAATGGTGGGCGTATTTTGGCTCAGTGACAATGGCTATTTGTGAGCCGATCTGAATAAAATTCGATTTGTAAGCTCTACGGCCAAAATAAATGGAAACACGTGTTTTTATTTTGGGAAATTTACTGCAAAGGTCGTATTATAGGTACGGGGGTGGGTAATTGGCTGAAATTATATTGTAGCCGATTTGAAATAAATTTGGCTTGAAAGCTCTATGGGCCAATTCAATAGGACAAAGTTTTTAGCTTTGCCCAAACCCACCCTCAAGGTCGGATAATGGGTTGCGGGAGTGGTTGCAGGGTTTGTAAGCTCAATGGACCAAATAGGCGGAAAATAATTTTTCTCATTTCTGAAGGTCGGAAAATGGGGGGCGGGGGTGGTATCATTGCCAAACGTTTTTTTTTTCATCATTTTAGCGGCTTTACTGATGGTGGCGAAGCGAAGCGCGCCGGGTTATATGCTAGTCTCTATATATATAAAAGAGTTTGTCCTGATTGGCAATCAACGCAGAGCCTGAACGGTAAGACATAGAAAGCTGAAATTTTCACAGAAGTTTCCTTATGAGTTGAAAGTGAGCACTAAGGCGGGGTTTTGGAAAATTCCACCTCTAAGGGGTGGGAAAACTCCCGGAAAAGCTACTATGGGGAAAATTTTGATTTTCATCCGATTGACTTGAAATTTGGTTTGTAAGTAAAGTAAGCGAAATAATTGGACACCTGTTTCCCAGATTACGGAAAATCCACCCACAAGGAAAATGGCCGGAAAATTCTTCATGGAAAAAACTATTTTTCATCCGATTGACTTCAAACTCGGTTTGTGGGAATGGTAAGCAAAATAATTAGACATAAGATTTTCCGATGTTGGAAAATGCGCCCGAATAGTCGGGAAATTCCCGGAAAATTCCATATGGAAAAAACTGTTTTTGCATTCGATTGGCTTCAAATTCGGTTTGTAAGGATAGTTTGCTAAATAATTAGGCATGTGATTTTTTGTTGGTGGAAAATCCACACACATGGAAAATGGCCGGAAAATTTATATGGAAAACACTATTTTTCATCCGATTGACTTCAAACTCGGTTTGTAAGGATAGTATGCAAAATAATTAGACTTGAGATTTTCCAATGTTGGAAAATCCGCACGAAAAGTCGGAAAATTTTCTATGGTAAAACCTATTTTTAATCCGATTGGCTTCAAAATCGGTTTGTGAACACATTATAGAAAATAATTAGACATTTGATTTCTCGGTGGTAGAATTTCTGCCCACAGGCAAGAATAATGGTGGGCGTATTTCGGTTCAGTGACAATGGCTATTTGTGAGCCGATCTGAATAAAATTCGTTTTGTAAGATCTAGGGTCAGAATAAATGGAAACACGTGTTTTTTTTATTTCGGGAAGTTCACTGCAAAGGTCGGATTATGTGTGCGGGGGTGGGTTTTTTAGCCGACATGTATTAAATTTGGTTTGAAAGCTCTATGGGCCAATTAAATAGGATAAAGTTTTTAGCTTTGCTGTTCCTCACCCTCAAGGTCGGATAATGGGTGACGGGGGTGGTTTTAGCGTTTGTACGCTTAACGGGCCAAGTAGGTGGAAAATAATTTTCTCATTTCTGATGGTCGGAAATGGGGAAAATGTATCATTGCCAAAGTTTTTTTCATTATTTTGGCGGCTATACTGATGGTGGCGAAGCGAAGCGCGCCGGGTTATATGCTAGTATCTCTATATATATAAAAGAGTTTGTCCTGACTGACTGACTGATTGGCAATCAACGTAGAGCCTGAACGGTAAGAGATAGAAAACTGAAATTTTCACAGAAGTTTCCTTATGAGTTGAAAGTGAGCACTAAGGCGGGGTTTTGAAAAATTCCACCCCCTAAGGGGTGGAAAACTCCCGGGAAAAGCTACTATGGGAAAAATTTTGGTTTTTTATCCGATTGACTTGAAATTTGGTTTGTAAGTAAAGAAAACGAAATAATTGGACACCTGTTTCCCAGATTTTGGAAAATCCGCCCACAAGGAAAATGGCCGGAAAATTCTTCATGGAAAAAACTATTTTTCATCCGATTGACTTCAAACTCGGTTTGTGAGGATGGTAAGCAGAATAATTCGACTTGAGATTTTCCGATGATGGAAAATCCGCCCGAAAAGTCGGGAAATTCAAGGAAAATTCCATATGGAAAAAACTATTTTCTTTCGATTGGCTTCAAACTCGGTTTGTAAGGATAGTATGCTAAGTAATTGGATATGAGATATTCAAATGTTGGAAAATCCGCCCACAAAGAAAAATACCCGGAAAATTCTATATGAAAAACTATTTTTGATCCGATTGACTTCAAACTCGGTTTGTAAGGATAGTATGCAAAATAATTAGACATAAGATTTTCCGATGTTGGAAAATGCGCCCGAAAAGTCGGAAATTCCCGGAAAATTTGTAATGGCCGTTTTATACATATTTAATGCCCATTTGAATTCTACTACTAAGAATATAAGCTTTTGAAAATAGTAGTAGAAAAGTTAATTACCAAAAACTAAAACCATTCTTAGCCGTGCTTAATAAGCTCTCCTCCTAAATAGAGATTTGCGCTCTGAAAGGAAAGCTTATTCCTAAGACCTCGTGGCGGTGGTCTAAGATCACACCATAATGCAGTTAGGTACTGGCGCCAACCCAGCTTTACTTTGGCTAGCTGCAAGACAGAAAGAGACCATGCGTAGGTGTAAGCTTTCACTCTCCCTCTGTGCTAGAAAGCTTGCTTAGCTATGGATGGGTTAATTAACCCAGCCTCGGTCTTCCACAAATCATTGCTTTGTGAGATCCCAGCAGATAAAGAAGCAAACAATATTAATAAATTTAATTTGAATTGTGGTAATCAACACGTGTCTTTTTGGAACAAAATTAATAAGAGTTCCCCAAATCTTAAAAGAAGTGTCAGTGTTGCTGTCCTGGATTTACGTTACTAAGGAGATAGGAGATCAACAGAATAAAAGAAAGGTACGAAATAGGTGGAGAAAATATTCGGAAATTACATAATTGTAATTTATTTAATAGTTCCGGTTTCTGGAGGTGTGTGTTACAAACCCTATTTCGAGGAAGTGTCCCTGAAAGTGGAAAATAATCCCCCATTCCTCTTGTGATTGTTGCGTGATCAACTTTTCCGCACCTGCAGAAGGCATCAGCACGTGCCGGGAAGAGACTCGGAGCTTCCCAGAATTCTAATCTAACCTACAAACCGTCAAATGAGGCTGAACTCAACATAAATGGATACAAAAACAAAATCAATCAGCAATTAACATGCTAATTTAAATAATTGATAGCAGAAAGAAAATATTAATAGTCCGATAAATACTAAAATATACTTAATTGGCTTGCCGAGAATTTAACGATGTCATTCAAATCGAGTCTTGGCGGTAATATGTAAAATTCTGAAACCCTAAATTTCATTTTTTGTTCGCCAAACTGCATCTGCAGTCGAAAAGACACCATACCAATTAAAGTGTAGTGTATCACTCTCTTTTGACTGCGGCCGCTCAACAGCTGATTACAAAATTTCAAGTTCAAGGTTAACTCGCGGATAACCATGTTCTCTTGTTTCTAAGTTCTTTCATTATCATTATCCAAAGCTTAGTGCTTCTCAAACTGTGCTTGTTTATCAATGAAGTAAAGTTTTGTTTTTTTTTAAGCCTAATTTCAAAAGATATGAATTTATCTTATTTAAATTTAATCCTAATAATGAAATTTAATTACGTCAGCATATAAATTGAAATGTTAATCATTGATTGAATCTCGAGTTGGTAAGATACTGCGTAAAGAAATGAAATTTGAATATAAGTTTACTTTTGGCATGTATATACTTATAATTTTTGGTTCCCACAGCTACCAACACATCGTCATCATTGAGCTCAAGGATAACGGAGTGAGTAAATGGGTATGAGTTATATAAAAAGAATGTTTATGAATTTTGTCATATATATACATGTCCACCCGTAATGATTTTTTTTTGACCTTAATGAATTTAAAAATCTTACCAATATCGATCTTCCGTCTTTCTTCTTTCTTTTGCGAAAATATTGTTATTCAGTAATCATTATATTGATCTATACTTTACGAAATTTTGAATTATAATTGTTTAATTACTATACTATTTTTTTTTTAACATACATTAAATAAGTTAAAGTCATGAATATTGAAACTAAAAAGATTTACCTGGAGTTATTAAACCGCAATATCTAAATTTAAAAACATGTTCTAAGTGCTTCTTAATTCGTCCTGAGTAAGGCCTGTGGAAAGTCGTGGGTAGTATGAACCATGTCTAGATATAAAAAGGGGCTAATACAACCTAAAGTTGTACAGCCTAGGTAGGGTGGGTAGAGAAGCGGGAAGAAATAACATCTAATTTCCCTAAGTTTGATAGATTCCTATAGTGACGGTATGTCGAACCGATCCGATGTTTTTTTTATTAAAAATTGTTTTCTTTTATTATTTGGTTCCTTCGGAACTGTATCAAAAGTGCACCTAAAAATCATTATGAATGTGTGTGTATGGCACAAAAGGGACAGTAGGAAGAACCCCGACAACCCGGCGAGCTAGCTAAGAGCAAAGCTAGAGGTGCACAAACCCCGAAATCCCGCCATAGTGTGTTTATATAAGTATATCTGTTTTGAGCAAACTATTTTTAGTATATTTAAAACGCGTAGTACCCTGCAACAACAACTAGTACCAAAAAAATAAATAAACACCCACACCCTGCACGTTACAAATTCCATATGGAAAAAACTGTTTTTTATCCGATTGGCTTCAAACTCGGTTTGTAAGGATAGTATGCTAAATAATCAGACATGTGATTTTTCGATTATGGAAAATCCACCCACAAGGAAAATAGCCGGAAAATTCTATATGGAAAACACTATTTTTCATCCGATTGACTTCAAACTCGGTTTGTAGCGATAGTATACAAAATAAGTTGACATGAGATTTTCCGATGTTGGAAAATTCGACCCAAGAGTGGTGAAATGCCTGGAAAATTCTATATGGTAAAACCTATTTTTAATCCGATTGGTTTGTGAACACATTATAGAAAATAATTAGACATTTGATTTCTCGGTTGTGGAATTTCCGCCCACAGGCAAGAATAATGGTGACAAAGTGACAATGGCTATTTGTGAGCCGATCTGAATAAAATTCGTTTTGTGAGCTCTAGGGTCAGAATAAATGGAAACACGTGTTTTTTATACTCTGTACCGAAGGTACACAGAGTATATTGGGTTTGTGCAAATGTATGTAACAGCCAGAAGGAAGCATCTCCGACCCCATAAAGTATATATATTCTTGATCAGCATCAACAGCCGAGTCGATATAGCCATGTCCGTCTGTCCGTCTGTCCGACTGTCTGTCCGTATGAACGAAGAGATCTCAGAGATGGTAAGAGATAGAGGTTTGAAGTGTATGGAACATATATTTCTTATACTTGCAGGCAGATCAAGTTTAGTTTTGATTTTTGCCACGCCCCCTGCCTCCCCCGCAAATTTAAAAAAACGAAATAACTCCCACAATTTTCAAGATAGATAGTTCGAACATTCTAGACATATATTCTACTACTTATTTTGAATCGACCGCCATACATCATTTTTCGATCAGATGAACGATATTAGAGCTATATGTAAAAGAAAATAAAAACCAACGCCAACAACAACACCGTTGCCATTGGTAGAACTTACGAGAAAGAGAGAGCGAGAAGGCAATAGCTAACTGGTAATTTCCCAATTGGACCTTGCTATGAGTGGAGCGATATAATTGAGATGGCCTGCGGTCAGAAATCACGCGTGATTCCCGCGTGACTAATATAGATACGTTTTTGTTAATAGGAAATTATATACAAATTTTATAATTTTACGGGTTTGTACTAGGTACTAGCCCCCATACATCGTTTTTCAACCAGATGAACGATGGTTGAAAGAGTTGCCACCCTCAGATTTTGAAAAAACCTCACACTTTAAAGTTATTAGTTTCGTACAAACAGGTACAGAGTATATTACAGTCGGGCTTGACCGACTTTCTTACTTGTTTATTTCGGGAAGTTCACTCCAAAGGTCGGAATATGGGTGCGGGGGTGGGTTTTTAGCCGATATGTATTAAATTTGGTTTGAAAGCTCTATGGGCCAATTAAATAGGATAAAGTTTTTAGCTTTGCGCATACTCACCCTCAAGGTCGGATAATGGGTGCCGGGGGTGGTTTTTAGCGTTTGTACGCTTAATAAGCCAACTAGGTGTAATATAATTTTCTCATTTCTGATGGTCGGAAAATGGGGGCGGGGGTGGGATCATTGCCAAACGTTTTTTTCATCATTTTGGCGGCTTTACTGATGGTGGCGAAGCGAAGCGCGCCGGGTTATATGCTAGTATATGTATAAATACATATCGCTCACTTATTTCAATACCGGCAGAACTCAAAAAAGTCGATTTCGAGAAACTTGCGTTTAAAGTTTTTAATGTGTTTGATCATCACAAAACCTATTACTTCGAATCTAACTGGAAAAATGTTATATATATAATATGTCTTAAATAGAAAATCGAGTTCAAATAGTCCTTTAAGGATTATTAAAAATAGAAGGCTAACATCGGCTACGCGAATGTTTTAAATACCCTTGCAGTTTTTAATAGGCGCTACCATTGATAACAAAAAAATGTTTCTCATTAGAACTAGTTTTAGACCAATCGTTCCTATGGCAGCTATATGCTATAGTCATCCGATTTTGATAAATTTTTTCAGAATTGTGTGGAAGCATATAAAACTAATACATACCACGATTAGTGGCGCTACCATGGAAAATAAAAAAGTTTTTCTCACTAGAACTAGTTTTTGGAGCGATCGTTCCTATGGCAGCTATATGATATAGTCATCCGATCAGGCCGATTCCGACAAATGTGCAGCGTATTTGTATTTAAAGACAGTTTGCAAAGTTTGGTCAAGATAGCTTTAAAACTGAGGGAGGAGATAGCATAGAAACAGACGGACTAGTTCTAAAAACTGACTATAGCACATAGTTGCCATAGGAACGATCGGTCTAAGATCTGGTTCTAGTGAGAAAAGCATTTTTTGTTATCAATGGTAGAGCGCCTTTCAAAAACTTCGAGAGTATTTGAAACATAGGCGTTGCCGATGTTTGTCTTCTATTTTCTTTTTTAATATTTTTTGTGGATTCACTACAATATTTTTCTCAAAAATTTAACAGTCAAAATAGTTTTATACTATTAAATCGGAACAATATTTGGTTAAGTATTTTTATACTCTGTACTGAAGGTACACAGAGTATATTAGGTTTGTGCAAATGTATGTAACAGCCAGAAGGAGGCATCTCCGACCCTATAAAGTATATATATTCTTGATCAGCATCAACAGCCGAGTCGATATAGCCATGTCCGTCTGTCCGTCTGTCTGTCCGTCTGTCCGTCTGTCCGTATGAACGAAGAGATCTCAGAGATGGTAAGAGATAGAGGTTTGAGGTGTATGGAACATATATTTACTTATACTTGCAGGCAGATCAAGTTTAGTTTTAATTTTTGCCACGCCCCCTGCCTCCCCCGCAAATTAAAAAAAACGAAATAACTCCTACAATTTTCAAGATAGATAGTTCGAACATTCTAGACATATATTCTACTACTTATTTTGAATCGACCCGCCATACATCGTTTTTCGATCAGATGAACGATATTAGAGCTGTACGTAAAGGAAAATAAAAACCAACGCCAACAACAACACCGTTGCCATTGGTAGAACTTACGAGAAAGAGAGAGCGAGAAGGCAATAGCAAACTGGTAATTTCCCAATTGGACCTTGCTATGAGAGGAGCGATGTAATTGAGATGGCCTGCGGTCAGAAATCACGCGTGATAGGAAATTATATACAAATTTTACGAGTTATATACTAGGGTAATTCTACTCATCAGTACTTATCGAGCCCCCTTACATCGTTTTTCAACCAGATGAACGATAGTCGAAAGAGTTGCCACCCACAGATTTTGAAAAAACCTCACACTTTAAAGTTATTAGTTTCGTACAAACAGGTACAGAGTATATTACAGTCGGGCTTGACCGACTTTCTTACTTGTTTCTATTGGAAATTACAAGAATCTTTTTATACTCTGTACCGCAGGTACACAGAGTATATTGGGTTTGTGCAAATGTATGTAACAGCCAGAAGGAAGCATCTCCGACCCCATAAAGTATATATATTCTTGATCAGCATCAACAGCCGAGTCGATATAGCCATGTCCGTCTGTCCGTCTGTCCGTCTGTCCGTATGAACGAAGAGATCTCAGAGATGGTAAGAGATAGAGGTTTGAAGTGTATGGAACATATATTTCTTCTACTTGCAGGCAGATCAAGTTTAGTTTTGATTTTTGCCACGCCCCCTGCCTCCCCCGCAATTAAAAAAAAAACTGAATATCTTCCACAATTTTGGAGTTAGGTTGTTCGAACCTTTTAGACATATATTCTACTCATCATTTCTTATCAAGCCCCCATACATCGTTTTCCGATCAGATGAACAATAGTGGCGCTATGTGTAAAAGAAAATTTAATGCAACGACAACAACACCCGCAGCCACTTACGAGAAAGAGAGAGCGAGAGGGCAATAGCTTACTGGACTGCGCCGCTTTCAGTTGCCCCCTCCCTTCTTTCCAATAGATATTTGTGTAAGTAGGCAAAGACCGAGTATGGGAGGAGCGATGCAATTGAGATGGCCTGCGGTCAGAAATCACGCGAGATTCCCGCGTGACTAATATAGATATGTTTATGTTAATAGGAAATTATATACAAATTTTATAATTTTACGAGTTAAGTACTAGGGTAATTCTACCCATCATTACTTATCGAGCCCGTACATTGTTTTTCAACCAGATGAACGATAGTCAAAAGAGTTGCCACCCCCAGATTTTTGAAAAACCTCACACTTTAAAGTTATCAGTTACATACAAACAGGTACAGAGTATATTACAGTCGGGCTTGACCGACTTTCTTACTTGTTTAATTAAGAAATTATATATTCATTTCGTAACATCCCGAGGGTTCTAGAATATTTTTCGACCTTACGTGACTCGAACTCCCACGCCCAACACTATTTTCAACAGTGCAATAAGATTTAAGCTCAGGTTCGCCACGAAACCTTAGATTCGATGATTTTAAAAACCGCGAAAAGATCTTAAGCTTTAAGATGGATTAAAGCTCCGCACCTAACCATTTTCAATTTTTATAGCCTTAGTTCAATGAATAAACAAATATGATTCTTGTGTTTAATTGCACAATTGCACAGTTTCGCACAGAATATAAAAGGTTGCCGCCCATTTTACGTATACACCGGGTGGGTATATAAGCAGCTGAAATCAATGCAAAAGATGTCAGAAATGGAAAAATTACTGCAGCTAACTCAACGTTTTGTAACTTCCGATGTGGCTGAGGGTAGAATTGGTTCTATAGAGTTATATATTGTATTAGCTCAATTGGTGGGTTTACCCTTTACCAATCTAAAGGCAGAGACTCAAATGCATAAAATTCGCATACGAATTGTGAGTTTACTTATTCTTTCAGTACTTCTGTGCTTTTTATACTCTGTACCGAAGGTACACAGAGTATATTGGGTTTGTGCAAATGTATGTAACAGCCTGAAGGAAGCATCTCCGACCCTATAAACTATATATATTATTGATCAGCATCAACAGCCGAGTCGATATAGCCATGTCCGTCTGTCCGTCTGTCTGTCTGTCCGTATGAACAAACAGATCTCAGAGATGGTAAGAGATAGAGGTTTGAGATGTATGGAACATATAATTCTTACATCTGCAGGCAGATCAAGTTTATTTTTATTTTTTGCCACGCCCCCTACCTCCCCCGCAAATTAAAAAAAACGTAATAACTCCCACAATTTTGAAGATATATAGTTCGAACATTTTAGACATATATTCTACTACTCATTATTAATCGACCCGCCATACAACGTTTTTCGATCAGATGAACGATATTAGAGCTATAAGTAAATAAAATTCAAAGCAACAACAACAACGACACCGCAGCCAATGGTAGAACTTACGAGAAAGAGAGAGAGAGGGCAATAGCTTACTGGTAATTTCCCAATTGGAAATTGGCTTGACGGCATTAGCTAACTGGACCCCCTCCCTTCTTTCCCATTGATATTTGTGTAAGGAGGCAAAGACCAATTTTGAGAGGAGCGATGCAATTGAGATGGCCTGCGGTCAGAAATCAAGCGTGGTTCCCGCGTGACTAATATAGATACGTTTATGTTAATAGGAAATTATATACAAATTTTATCATTTTACGAGTTATGTACCAGAGTAATTCTACTCATCATTACTTATCGAGCCCCCATACATCGTTTTCCAACCAGATGAACGATAGTCGAAAGAGTTGCCACCCCCAGATTTTGAAAAAACCTCACACTTTAAAGTTATCAGTTACATACAAACAGGTACAGAGTATATTACAGTCGGGCTTGACCGACTTTCTTACTTGTTTGGTTTGGAGTTATACGATTTGGTACGCAATTGTAGGACTACGGATGAAAAACTTCAGAATTTTATGATGTCTCAGACTCATTGGTTTCATTGGTTCAAGGTGATATTTCAATTTTGAATTATTTTCCCATCTTATGACTTTTTTTATAGATATTTAACACTTTGTACTACTATGACAGCATTAAGTATGTC
>JAEIFT010000935.1:0-35794 GCA_018904225.1 Lordiphosa mommai
ATGTGTAAGTTAACAATTAACTCCCAGTACCCATCGAACGTGGGAAGAATTCCAGCAACCCTCGTTCCCGTCTTGGCTGACTCCGCATATTGGTGGGTCAGCGACTTTGGCATAATTGCCAGCAACTTTATTTGTCAACATATCCGCTGGGTAATATGATACCCTGCACGAGGCGCTGACGCTGCAAGTCTTGGACTGTGGCGGCGGCGTGTTTATGTAAGAGCGGCAGCGCAGCCGGCAGTCTTGGGGTTAGCTTAGGCTTATGACTCTTTTGTATAATTAGATTATAAGTTGAATCCAAACGCGACGTATCGTCCGAAATAAAGATCATAAAATAATTCTCGCTTTGTGTCCGTGACTCGATAGTGAAACGGGAAACAATTCTAACAATTGGAGACAATTAAGTTATTTGGCGCCCAACGTACTAATAGTACTCGCGTTGTGTAAAACACAGTAACAAAAACTTTAGCAATCGCTAACACAAATATCAGTTTTTTTTTCAAGTTTTTTTTCTCAACAAAAAAAAACAAGTGACAAACAGTCGAGGCCCAATCGGCAGACAAAGAAATAATAGACCACCAACAAAAGAGTTAGTTAACCGTGCGCGCGCGCGTTAATTAAAACTAAAAAAAGAACAAAACATTTAAACAAAAAGATCTCCGAAGCCGCGGGAGCACTTCGGGCAGCGGCGTGTCACCAATCAACGTTCCAGTTGATTGGGCAGCGACAGAAGAAAAGTTAAAAACGGCGGCATCCAGAAAATAAGATTAACAAAAGTTAAAAAATCATGTAAGTGAGGAAGTTCTGATTAAGGCTAAAGATCAAATTAAAAAAAAAAAAAAGTTTATATGGTTAAAATTTTCTTCCGCCTCTAAAGTAAAATTAAAAAAAAGAGGAGGTACCACAGCCGTCGTGGAGTATAAAAAAAATACAATTTTAAATAAATTTAATGGCCAATGGCAGTTTGAGCGTGAGTCAAATAACCAAAAAAATAATAATAATTTTTTTTAATTAAAAAATAAATAAGCACTCTTTTTTCTTGTGTCGGCAAGCGACAAAATTAAAGTTACATTTCAGTGTTTGTGCGAATTTTATTTACATTCTGTCTCAGCAGTGTGCGTGAGGGGGTTATTACTCATGAGCTATAGGGAAAAACTAGCCGAGAACTACGACAGTGACGATAGCGAGTTATTGAATTTAGTGGGGACATACGAAACTTGCGAGTGCAGTCAAGCCAAGAACCACATAATCAACCAGAGCCTCACCTAGACTCAGTCATGGACGCTAACCAAATACGAGCTGTGGTCGAAGCAGCTGTGGCTAGCGCTCTGAAAACACAGGCGGATGCTTTTGCTTTAAGGGACGCGCAACTAAAAAGTGAGTTGGAACTACAAATTAACGAGCTCACAGGTCGCTTAAATAAAACCGAACTTGCTGTGCCTGAGATGTGGAGATTATAGAGGGCTCCCAATGCGACGAGCCTCTAGACGCGGTAAAGTGCATTCCGGAGTTCCAAGGTTCCCAAGAGACATACGTGGCTTGGAGACAAGCGGCTCTCGCCGCGTATAAAATTTTTGCAAGATTTAACGGGAGCTCCCGACATTATCAAGCAGTAATTATAATTCGGAGTAAAGTGAGGGGCCCCGCTGATGCGGTTCTCGCGTCCTTTAACACACCTCTGAATTTTGAGGCCATCATTGCGCGTCTTGATTTTACATACTGTGACAAACGCGCGATCCACGTCATCGAACAAGAGATGGGCACGCTTAGGCAAGGTGGTGCTTCAATATTACAGTACTATGACGAGGTTGAAAAGAAACTTACCTTGTTAACAAACAAAGTGAACATGTCCTACGACAGGGACTTAGCGAAGGGAATGTGCGAAAAATTTAGGGCTGATGCCCTAAGGGTATTTATTTCTGGTCTAAAGCGTAGCTTGACCGACGTCCTGTTTGCAGCGCACCCCCCTGATATGGCGTCAGCATTAGCATTGGCTCAAGAAGTTGAGGCCAATCACGATAGGTACGCTTTCGCGTCAAGTTTCGCCAGAGGGCGAGAAGAAAAGTCTTACAAGGCTGATCAGCGGACTCAGGGCCGCCCGCAACAGAATAATGAAAACCCTCAATCGAGTCATGGCAAAAGTCAATTTTTTAAGAAGCAGAAGGGCCGACATCGTTCCGATAGGGCACAAGCCAACTCCGGAAATGGGGATGCTCCAGAACCAATGGAGGTCGATGCGACTTCATCCAAGTTCAGGCAGCCGACAAATTTTTAGAAGCCCCAGGGCTCGGGTAGACATAACACAAACCAGGGTCAGGGCAACAAGCGGGCGAACGCGTCTGATCGTATATCAGACCAGAGGCGACAGAGGGTAGATCATCTCGCCTCAGGGTCAGGGCAAGACGCTGACTACAATGAAGTGGCCAACGAGGCGGTAGCCGAGAACGACGCCGAAAGTGAAGCTGAATATGAGAGCGACAGCATTAACCTTTTAACCAGGGCTGCAAACCCCTCCAATTTTGACAGGGGTTCGGTTCGGGGTTCGAAACCTTACCCTACTCTGGGGGTTCGGTTCCACAACCGGTTCCCTTCAAATTGAGAACCGGGGTTCCGGTTCGGGTTCGGGTTCCAGATAGCATTTTATATATTTATGTACATAATAAGTAATTTAATAGAATTTGTTGACGAGATGCTTTATAATCTGCTGCCTGATGGCTTGGAAGTCAAGCACATAAGTGATCTGTCTTGATTGATTGATTGTATGTATGTTTAGAAGAGTTAAGCGATTCTGCCAACTTGCACTCACAGCGAAAGTCATTTCTCCTTCACAGTAGTGGGATTGCTGAATCTGGTGTGATTTTTGTGGCTATGAAACCTGCAAAAAACACGGCCTTTTTTGGCCTAAAAATAAGAGATGAGCTTTATCTGCGTACCCGTGATTTAGTAACTGTGATTGACCATATCGGCGTAACTGTGATTAAGTCACAGTGACTGGCAGTCACTGTGTGATTTAATGATTGCCAGTAACCGTGACTTAATCACAGACATGCCGGGTTGTCTCATCCCTAACTTATAGTGTGGCTGAACACGTATATTCATTCCCGAGAATTCAGTCAGAATTATTTTTCTACAAATGCGACCGCCACAGCACGGCTTTGACTGGCATATTGTGAGAGTGAAATGCTAAAAGAACTTTATTTGTGATTTGGTTAAAAAAAATGAAGAAATTTAAATAAAGTGCAACTTTCCCTTGTATTCACAGTGCCATTGTATCTCCATACGAACAAAATAATGCACAGAAATACGGTTTCAGATGCAAATTGAATTCCCTTGCTTGAGGTTGTGTAAAATAACACAGTCCAGTCTTTTGTTGCGGATGGGAAAAAGTGTCGCCGTCCATACATGGGCATACATTTTTCTTCATAATAATGAAATATTTGAAACCATCAAAGTGCAAAAATAAATTCTATGCTTACCAATTTATTTTTAGAACCGAACCCCATCAATAAGAAAACAGGGTTAGGTTCGGGTTCGGGTTCTCGTGATTATTTTCAACGGGGTTCGGTTCCCGGTTCGGTTCAGGCATCACCAGAACCTGAACCGAACCGGTTCTGAAGGGTTCGGTTCCGGACCGGTTTGCAGCCCTGCTTTTAACTGACAACGTTAGTTTTTTAGGGCAAAGTCCCTGCTGCCGTTCATTCGGCGGAGAGTAGCAGGGGTAGTAATGACGTTTCTTATCGATACGGGCGCGGCTAAAAATTACATCAAGCCTAGTAAGCACCTTAAGGGTGTTATCCCGGTCGAGTCTTTATTTGTCGTTCACTCCATACACGGATCCAACAGCATTACAAAAAAATGCGTTTTGACGATGTTAGGGGTATCGACAAATTTTTTTTTACTTAACACCTTGTCCACATTTGATGGAATAATTGGGCTTGACTTGCTAAAGCAAGTGGGCGCAGTTCTCAACCTAAAAGACAGCAGGTTGATAGTCGGTTCGGCATCAGAAATTTTGCAGTTCCACAGGTGTACTAATGTGAACCTCACAAGAGTCCTCGACGGGGAGGCACCGCCTGCCGCGATGACTAATTTTTTAAAAATGCTGGAGAGCAATAAAAAGGCATTCGCTGACCCTAACGAGTCGCTGCCATACAACACGGACGTCGTAGCTACGATCCGTACTACGGACAATGAGCCGATATACTCAAAGTTATATCCCTACCCAAGAGGCGTAGATGACTTTGTCGCTGCAGAGGTACAGAACCTACTCCAGAACGGCATTATAAGAAAGTCTCGATCACCCTACAACAACCCGGTATGGGTGGTCGATAAAAAAGGCACCGACAAAGATGGCAATTTGAATAAACGTTTCGTAAATGACTTTAGGAAGCTTAATCTGAAAACGGTGGCCGACAGATACCCTATGCCGAGCATAACAATGATTTTGGCAAATCTCGGTAAAGCCAAATTTTTCACTACGCTTGACCTGAAGTCCGGCTACCACCAGATAACTCTAGCGGAGCAGGACCGGGAAAAAACGGCGTTTTCAGTGAACGGTGGGAAGTACGAGTTTTGTCGACTTCCCTTCGGCCTCAGAAATGCTGGCAGCATTTTTCAGAGAGCCATCGATGACGTCCTGCGGGAACAGATCGGCAAGACTTGCTATGTCTATGTCGATGATGTCATCATCTTTTCAGAAAATGAGGACGACCACGTCAAACACGTTGGTTGGGTCCTCAAGAGCCTGCATGACGCAAACATGAGGGTGGCTCGAGAAAAGTCGCAATTTTTTAAAACGAGCGTCGAATACCTCGGTTTTATTGTGACAAACAATGGCGCAAAGACGGACCCTGAAAAGGTGAAAGCCATTCAGCACTACGTCGAGCCGACCTCATTGTTCGAAATTAGGTCATTTCTGGGTTTGGCCAGCTACTACCGCTGCTTCATAAAGGATTTTGCAGCAATAGCAAAACCTTTGTCCGACATCCTGAAAGGAGAAAACGGTTCGGTAAGCAAGTACAGGTCAAAGAAAATCCCAATCATTCTAAGCGAGAGCCAGCGGCACGCATTTGAGAAACTCGGGAACATCCTGGCATCGGAAGATGTCATGTTGATGTATCCTGACTATAAAAAACCGTTTGATCTGACCACGGACGCCTCTGCCTACGGTATTGGGGCAGTCCTCTCCCAGAACGGTCGTCCTGTAACTATGATATCCAGGACTTTGAAAGACAGAGAGGCAAATTACGCTACTAACGAGCGAGAATTGCTAGCTACTGTGTGGGCCTTGGAGAAACTTCGTCAATACCTCTATGGGGTAAAAAACATAAATATTTTTACAGACCACCAACCGCTTACATTTGCAGTGTCCGATGGAAACCCAAATGCAAAAATCAAGCGCTGGAAAGCGCGTATTGATGAGACAGGGGCTAACATCTTTTATAAGCCAGGTATAGAGAACTACGTGGCTGATGCCCTTTCAAGACAAAAATTAAATGCTCTGGAGAGCAATGAGCCAGAGTCTGACGCGGCCACGATTCACAGTGAGGTGTCATTGACATACACCATAGAGACAACAGACAAACCTTAAACTGTTTTAGGAATCAAGTCGTTTTAGAGGAGGCACAGTTCCCATTAAAACGGAGTTTTATCCTATTTGGCGAAAAAACTCGTCACGCGATAAACTTCGTAGACAAAAATTCCCTCGTCAAAGAAGTGAAATCCGTCGTCAACCCGAACGTTGTGAACGCGATTCACTGCGATTTCCCTACGCTAGCCTGCATCCAGCACGAGCTCGTAAAGAGTTTTCCCACTACAAAATTCTGGCACTGCAAGAAGATGGTAGCGGATGTATTTGATAGCGGGGAAAGAAGGGAAATTATCACGACGGAGCACAATCGAGCCCATAGGGCTGCTCAGGAAAATGTAAAGCAGGTCTTAACCGACTATTACTTTCCAAAAATGACCAAGCTCGCGAACGAGGTGGTCCTAAATTGCAAAATTTGTGCTAAGGCAAAGTATAGCAGACATCCCAAAAAACAGGAACTCGGCCCAACACAGATTCCCTCATGCACGGGAGAAATGTTGCACATTGACATCTTCTCAACCGCCCGAAAGTACTTCCTGACATGCATTGACAAATTTTCAAAGTTTGCGGTGGTTCAGCCTATAGCCTCTCGTACCATAGAGGACGTGAGAGCACCGCTGCTATTGCTGATGAATATTTTTCCTCAGGCTAAGCAAATATATTGCGACAACGAACCATCGTTCAAGTCTGAAACCATAACGTCCCTCTTACTAAATAGTTTTGGGGTAACCATGGCCAACGCACCACCTCTACATAGCACGTCAAATGGGCAAGTGGAGCGCTTTCACAGCACCCTTTCGGAACTGTCGAGATGCCTAAAGCTCCAAAAAGGAATCACCGATCCGGTCGACCTCATACTCCAGGCCACGATTTTATACAACAGGTCGGTGCACTCAGTAATAGATGAAAAACCCTCGGATGTTCTGCATGCCGATGCACCAGAACTCCAGCAGGATATAAGAGGAAAGATGGAGAAAGCTCAGGACGTTCAAAATACTAGAGTTAACAAGAACAGGCAAAACAGGGTTTTCGAAGTTGGTGAAAAGGTGCTGGTTAAAGCAAACAGGAGATTAGGCAACAAGCTTACTCCGTTGTGCAATGAGGAGAGTGTTGATGCGGACTTGGGGACAACGGTCCTCATTAAAGGGAGGGTGGTTCATAAGGACAACCTCCGTTAGGAATGCGGTTCCTTACACAACTTTTTATACCTTCATTACTTAGAATTAACATTAGGTTTACAGAAAACTTCTACGAACTGTTCCTATTTCAGGAACTACGGGACGGTACTCCAACTACTGACCACGGTGACGGCACGGATAACGGACTATTCACACTCGGACTACATTCCAATTACAGACGGTGACGTACTTGTTTGGGACGGATATGACTACCTAAGACATACGACAAATCTGACGGACTACGCTAGAATGACGGACGAGACAATGATGTTGGCGGACAGGTTCCCTCAGTCTCACATGCGGAAACTGTTGGAAGTAGACACTGAACACGTACGAGACCTGTTGTCCGCTCTTAACGTGCATCACCGCATGGCAAGGAGCTTAGACTTCTTGGGGACAGCCCTTAAGGTTGTTGCGGGCACGCCAGACGCTAACGACCTACAAAACATAAGAATAACTGAGGCTCAGCTGGTAGAATCTAACAATAGACAAGTGTTAATCAATTCCAGAACGCAGGGCCAGATAAACCGATTGACAGATACAGTAAATCAAATTCTCAATTTATCTAAAACTGAACACACAGATACAGCTCATTTGTATGAGACCTTGCTGACAAGGAATAGAATGCTTATAACTGAAATAGGAAATCTTATGCTCACAGTGACTTTGGCTAAGGTAAACGTCATAAATCCTAGTATACTAGACCACGCTGATCTTAAGTCTATTCTCACGAACGAACTCACAGGGACCACAGTTACAAATATTTTAGAAGTATCTACCATTAAGGTTTTACAATCAACTAATGTAATTAATGTTATCATCGAATACCCTAGAATTAGTAAGCTCTGTAGAAAGGTGACACTATTCCCCGTTGCGCACAACAGTACCACTCTGCAGATACCCGACAATGTTGTAGCTGAATGCGAAACTCAAATATTAGCCGTAACCAACTGCTCCTCAACGGCGACGGCTACATTCTGCAAGCAAGCGACAAGCGGCACTTGCGCCCAGGGCTTACATTCTGGCGGCATGGCCCATTGCCAAACACAACCTAGCCACCTCGACCCCGTCACAGTTGTAGATGACGGAATCATCATCATCAATGACCGGCCGGCAACAATAAGCTTCGACCATGGCGCTGAAATCAAAGTGGCACCCATCTCATCACGTTCGACTCTTATGCCACAATAAATGGGTCTAAATTCGTGAACCGCAATAACATCCAAAGGCGGTTCCCAGGAGTGGCGTCTTCCCCTCTTCTCAACATTAGCGGCCATAACACGGTGCTGAGCCTCCCCTACCTTCACCAGCTGAGTGCAGAAAACCTAAACTTTATCAAGGCAATCAAGGAGGAGGTCTCATCTGACACAACGTCAGCAATATCATTCGGACTTGGATTAGGAGTCTGTGCAATAATTTGCGGACTCGTATTTCTTTACTACCACGTCAAGAGGCAACGAGACACCTGCCAAATTAATGAATTGGTAAAGAATTTGAACGCGACCGAGGACGGTCGGTCTTCAAGAGGGGGGAGTAGTTAACAATTAACTCCCAGTACCCATCGAACGTGGGAAGAATTCCAGCAACCCTCGTTCCCGTCTTGGCTGACTCCGCATATTGGTGGGTCAGCGACTTTGGCATAATTGCCAGCAACTTTATTTGTCAACATATCCGCTGGGTAATATGATACCCTGCACGAGGCGCTGACGCTGCAAGTCTTGGACTGTGGCGACGGCGTGTTTATGTAAGAGCGGCAGCGCAGCCGGCAGTCTTGGGGTTAGCTTAGGCTTATGACTCTTTTGTATAATTAGATTATAAGTTGAATCCAAACGCGACGTATCGTCCGAAATAAAGATCATAAAATAATTCTCGCTTTGTGTCCGTGACTCGATAGTGAAACGGGAAACAATTCTAACAATTGGAGACAATTAAGTTATTTTGTATGTGTAACTGCTATGCTAATAACAGTGGTATGTTAGATGATTATATTCAAAGCAAAGATAATAAAACATATGATGTGACACCTTGCGCTTGATTTAAAGCATGTAGCAAAGCCAAAAATTGTCAGTAAGGTGTAAACAAGGGAATAAAACCGAATCGAATTTCGGTTCCGGTTCAGGATCTGGTACGTACCAAAACTAATGTTTCGGTAAAAGGTTCTCTATAGGTTCTAGTTTATTTCGGTATTCGGTTCGGTATCGGTACCTTGGCTTTTATTTCGGTATATCAGTACGTACCGGTACGTACCGGTATGTACCGGTAAAATTTAAAAAACCTTTAATCCGAAGATATAATAGAACGGGTAGCAACCTGCACAACAGAAAGTCGTTATAAAGAAGGCTCTATTGGGAACAGCATCTAGTCCTGGAGCCTTGTTTGGTTTAATCCGCCTAATAATATCCACCAGCTCGTTTGTTGTGACATCCTGTTCGGATAGATGTGGTGCAGTTAACGCCGACAATGGCTCTGCATGGGAATAGCGTTTCCACGATCACTTTAAACTCCTTTGGGGCGTTCGGGGTAGCTGGCCTTCCACCACTCAGACTTTTTACTACCGTCTTGTAAGTTTTTCCCCAAATATCATCCTCAGCTGTGTCGCACAGCGCTAGAAAACAGTCCCTGTTGCTGCCTTATAGAGCTGTAAAACTATCGACGATATATCGATAATATCGATGGTGGCTGTGCTGCTGCATCATCGATTGTTTTTTCCACCATCGATACATCGCGATGTTGGAAAAATTTGCCCCAAGAGTAGGGAAATGCCTGGAAAATTCTATATGGTAAAACCTATTTTTAATCCGATTGACTTCAAAATCGTTTTGTGAACACATTATAGAAAATAATTAGACATTAGATTTCTCGGTGGTGAAATTTTCCGCCCACAGGCAAGAATAATGGTGGGCGTATTTTGGTTCAGTGACAATGGCTATTTGTGAGTCGATCTGAATAAAATTCGTTTTGTAAGCTCTAGGGTCAGAATGAATGGAATCTCGTGTTTTTATACTCTGTACCGAAGGTACACATCATCATCATCTTGATCAGCATCAACAGCCGAGTCGATATAGCCATGTCCGTCTGTCCGTCTGTCCGTATGAACGAAAAGATCTCAGAGATGGTAAGAGAAAGAGGTTTGAAGTGTATGGAACATATATTTCTTATACTTGCAGGCAGATCAAGTTTAGTTTAGATTTTTGCCACGCCCCCTGCCTCCCCCGCAAATTCAAAAAAACCTCGAATCTTCCACAATTTTGGAGTTACGTTGTTCGAACCTTTAAGACATATATTCTACTCATCATTTCTTATCAAGCCCCCATACATCGTTTTCCGATCAGATGAACAATAGTGGCGC
Source organism: Lordiphosa mommai (assembly GCA_018904225.1). Classification (NCBI taxonomy): domain Eukaryota; kingdom Metazoa; phylum Arthropoda; class Insecta; order Diptera; family Drosophilidae; genus Lordiphosa; species Lordiphosa mommai. The sequence goes on from JAEIFT010000935.1 coordinate 10,115, forward strand.
TATATGTAAAAGAAAATTTAATGCAACGGCAACAACAACACTGCAGCCACTTACGAGAAAGAGAGAGCGAGAGGGCAATAGCTTACTGGACTGCGCCGCTTTCAGTTTCCCCCTCCCTTCTTTCCAATAGATTGTGCAAGTAGGCAAAGACGAAGTATGAGAGGAGCGATGCAATTGAGATGGCCTGCGGTCAGAAATATGATAGATATGATTATGTTAATAGGAAATTATATACAAATTTTATAATTTTAAGAGTTATGTATTAGGGTAATTCTACACATCATTAATTATCGAGCCCGTACATCGTTTTTCAACCAGATGAACGATAGTCGAAAGAGTTGCCACCCAACATCACACTTTAAAGTTATCAGTTACATACAAACTGGTACAGAGTATATTACAGTCGGGTTTGACCGACTTTCTTACTCGTTTTATTTTGGGAAGTTCACTGCAAAGGTCGGAATTTTCTCATTTCTAAAGGTCGGAAAATGGTTGGCGGGGGTGGTATCATTGCAAAACGTTTTTTTCATCATTTTGGCGGCTATACTGATGGTGGCAAAGCAAAGCGCGCCGGATTATTTGCATATATACTACATATACTAGTATATGTATTGTTATTCACAGACTACAATATTTCCATCAACTTTCCGAAGAACGGATAATCCCGAAAACTGTTTATTTATTTTGTAATCATTATAAATCAATAATATTAATATTCTTAAGTACTTCCCGAAGAACGAACACAACATTTTTTTTTTAATTTGCAGTCTTTATTAATCATTAATATCGAATAAAAATTAAAAAAATTTAAGTTGCTTTCAAACTATTATTTTTTGTCCTTTATTTAAAAAAGTACAAAATGTGATTTTATTTTTGCCGCAGCTGTATATATGTAATGCAACCTGAATTGTTTAAACAAAATAGGTTTAAAAAACAATTTAAAAATTTTTATAAAAAACTTTTTTTTAGGTCGATAATATCGAAATAATCGATGGTTTAGACTATCACTATCGAAAACATCGATGGGGGGCACTATCGATGTTTTTACAGCTCTACTGCCTTAAATACATTTTTAAGCGCTTTCCTCTTCAACCTGAAGATTTCTCTCCATCTCTCGGATTCGTTGAGCGTTGGTAACGCCGGCGAGCCCTAAAACAGGCCGTTCGTGCCTCAGCTATAGACTCGTTCCACTAGTACACCAGCTCGTGGTGTCTTCTTTATGACCTTTTTGATTCCATAGCTGCGTCGCAAGCTTCCTCGACTTTGAAGTCAAAATGGTTCGCTATGCTCAGTGCATCTCCTTGGACAAAGATGTCAGCTAGGCTGTTTGCAAATGTCTGCGTTTATAGCGTACTAACCTTAAAGGCCTTGCCAGCATTCGATTCCGAACCATATCAGATGATGCTGCGTTAGTGATAGCTGGTATGATACCAATCGACCTGCTCGCGGACGAAGACCGTGAAACCCCAAGGGCGGAGGCCAGAGAAGTCAGCATTTGGCGATTGCAAACCTGATGGGATTCATCAACCAAGGGCCAATGGAAGCTTATAAGAAACATAAAAAGACATGGGCAAGTAAATTTCCAACTCACGCAGTTACTAAGCGGACATGGCTGCTTTAGAGTGTACCTAAAACGTTTTGAACATGAAAGGTCAGAGTGGTGCACCGCTTGCGGAGAGGGCACAATTGAGGATGCTAATCATATTCTCTTTGAGTGTCCGGCATTCGATTCTGGTTGCAAACTTAGTCCCAGAGATGATCGAGTAGCGTAGGACGTGGGATGCAGCGTGCGCTTTCGCACCCAGCACTATGAATAAACTACGAAGGCTGGAAAGGCAGAGAAAAATCAGGCACCTGCGAAGGTATTTCCTTCATGGTGGTACTGCAACACAATTTTTAATATAAGTAGTTGAATTAATGCTGCTGTTGTTGACTATTTTTTAATTTTATGTCCTCATTTGGAAGACGATTACCGCCCACTATTGTTTTTTATATGAGTGTAGTTTTCAAAGTGAAAAGCATGACAAGACGAAAGATTTTGGGGTGAGGATGTATTGATTCAAGATGATCTGTTCTTTATTCTAACTAATCCCCTTTTTTGTTATTTTTCTTGATTTTTCTGTGCCACAATTCATACCTATTCCTTCAGGAGCTCCAATTGGAATGGGTAAAGGGGCACTCTTGGGTAAACTATACTACGTCATCAAGCATTCTCACATAACCCTGCCTCTTATTTATATAGGATAATTACGCGAATTTTAAATAATAATTATTGTTGTGTAATATAAGGAGAATGATATTTATTTTATTTTTATTATTATTAATCCTAGTGTTATAAGTAAAAACTTAAAGTTTATAGCACTAGTCACAACATATATCAAACATTAAAGAGTAAGTTTTAGAGTAACATTATAGAGTAAGTTAATGAATTAAAAAAAAGTTTAATGTAATCTTAACCTAAGTAGAACATATAATTTTTTTTTGTTGTGTAATTATTTTATGTTATTGTGGTGTAGTAGGTGGTAAGCGTAGCTCAAAAGAATGGTGCGCTACTAATTGATTTTAATCGTGTGGCAAGTCTTTGACCAACGTATGTATAATTATATATATACATATACAATTTTATATGGATGTGGTGAAGGGACTATGTTGGCCAAGTGGCCAACTTTAAATAAAATCATTTATTTGACTGCTCGGGATTTCTTCTTTTTTATTTGTGGTTGGAGATCAAGAAAATTAAGTCTGCCTTCCAACATACGCCCGAGCTCGTAGTTAGGAATCCTTTCTCCCCTTTGGTTCTTTTATAAGATTTAAGAATGGAAGAGACTCACAATTCTAAATCCTCCAATTTTCTATTTTCTCCTCGAGGCTTCTTAATGGAATGGACACGGAATCGACTGAACCCCAAATCGGTGACAGTGTAAACTCTGGAATCCAGGATCCAGCTCAAAACGACTGGATGTGTCCGAAGAGGTGTTCTGGTCCAACTAACGAGGAAATTGCCGTGATCAGGGACGGTGTCTTAGGCCAAACCAAAAAAAATTTACTTGGCCGGGGACGAAAACTTACTCCTCTTTTCCAAGCTGAAATTTAACGCACAGAATGTAGTTTATTTACTGGATTTATTACTAAGATCAATTCTCCCATCCCTAAAACAGGCCATCATAAAATCATGATATGCCAACATAAGGTTAAATTTTTAGTTAATCCTTAAGATTTTGAATTTTTAAAAATAGATTCTAATCAATAACATATTTAGCATTTTAACTCCTATTCTAAAAATAAATCAATTTTTCAATCATTTCATAATACTTTTGCCAAGCCACATTTGGACAATTTTATTTTCTATTAAGTAAAAGTAAAATTGGCAGTTACATCCCCAAAGGGCAAAGCCGAGTTTCTCTCAATCTTTTGGCTCGAGTGTCTTTTTAATTTTCGCTCAAGAGAAAGAGACCTACAGTTGAAAGTCGAAGCGGACGGCAAAGTTATTGAAAAGCTTTTTCATTACTACATACTTCACAACTGGCGCCAACAGCTGTAAGTGTGACCTCATGTGTAAAAGTTTAAAAGAAAAAACTTTTTTTATTTTAATGTTCCGAGGCGATCGAACCCTAATTGGGAACTATATATGTTTTATAGAAAGCTCACATCTATACCAGTGTCCCATACAGGATTTTTTTGCCGCAACTCATTTGTTGTATTGGCAGCGAAGGCGCATACTGCATTCCACGTCTTTGAATCCCGAACCATCTCGCTTACCATGTTGACCAAAGTAAGGTGCGTACCAGCCGCGCTCTCCATCCTTCGCCGCTCAGCATCAAATCCTTGGCACTCAAAAAGGGCAGCGTAAACGATCGTGCCTTCGCCGCAATCGGTGCACCACTCAGAACTCTCGTGTCCGAAGCGCTTTAGGTAGCCTCTGAAGCAGCCAAGCCCACTGATAAGTTTTTTGAGGTAAAAGTCAAACACCAGCTAATTAGAGATTTGGACTTGTGGCTAAACAGGAAACATGGACCTGTTTAGCCACAGGTCCAAATCTCTAACTAGCTGGTGGGTCCAACGGCCTTTGGAAAACACATCCCATCTGCCTTGATGTTTGCTTGCCTTGGGGAGCAGCAATAGGTTCTGGACTTTCCACCTGTCTGGAAAAAAACCATCTCTGAGGCACGCGCTAATCATTTCAGTGAACGCTTGTGGTTGAAACGCCAATGCCAGCTTTACTGCTCTATTGGGAACAGCATCTGGTCCTGGAGCCTTTTTTGGTTTAATTCCGCCTAATATTATCCACCAGCTCGTTTGTTGTGACATCCTGTTCGGATAGATGTGGTGCAGTTAACGCCGAGTTTGTATCCAATAGGACAATTGCTCTGCATGGGAACAGCGTTTCCACAATCACTTTAAACTCCGTTGGGGCGTTGTGGGTAGCTGGCCTTCCACCACTCAGGCTTTTTACTACCGTTTTGTAAGTTTTTCCCCAAATATCATCCTCAGCTGTGTCGCACAGCGCTAGAAAACATTCCCTGTTGCTGCCTTAAATACATTTTTAAGCGCTTTCCTCTTCAACCTGAAGATTTCTCTCCATCTCTCGGATTCCTCTGCGCTCCGTGAGCGTTGGTAACGCCGGCGAGCCCTAAAACAGGCAGTTCGTGCCTCAGCTATAGACTCGTTCCACTAGTACACCAGCTCGTGGTGTCTTCTTTATGACCTTTATGATTCCATAGCTGCGTCGCAAGCTTCCTCGACTTTGAAGTCAACTTGGTTCGCTATGCTCAGTGCATCTCCTTGGACAACGATGTCAGCTAGGCTTTTTGCAAATGTCTGCGTGTGTATAGCGTACTAACCTTAAAGGCCTTACCAGCATATAGAGCTAAGCTGCGCTGAGCTATTCAAGTACCAACTGAGCAAAATATCCCCTCGTGGTCGCTTCCAGTGAACGCACTTCCTATGCGCCAAGATGCGTTGAGTAAAAGTGAACTGCTCACAAAGGTGAGGTCAACAATAAAGCCAACTTCAGCTCTGCTAAAAGTGTTCCTCGTTCCAGTGTTCATCAAGGCAATATCCAAGGATACAAAAACCTCCAGGAGAATTCGACCTCTCGCGTTTGTTATCGGGCTGCCCCTACCTCGGTATGATGCTGGATACAAGGCCGTCTTTCAAGATGAGTACGCGGTCAAAAAAGGGTCAGGATTTACACAAGCATTGACCCGAAATATACACAATAAACTATGACCAAAGCTGGAGTTCTACGAGCTACGTTGCTATACGCCGGTCCAATCTGTAGTCAGCCTATCGCGTCTGCGCGGTCCGGGTATGCATGCGATTCCGAACCATATCAGATGATGCTGCGTTAGTGATAGCTGGTATGATACCAATCGACCTGCTCGCGGACGAAGACCGTGAAACCCCAAGGGGGCGGGGGGGGAGAAGTCAGCATTTGGCGATTGCAAACCTGATGGGGATTCATCAATCCAAGGGCCAATGGAAGCTTATAAGAAACATAAAAAGACATGGGCAAGTAAATTTCCAACTCACGCAGTTACTAAGCGGACATTCTTTAGGGTACCTAAAACGTTTTGAACATGAAAGGTCAGAGTGGTGCACCACTTGCGGAGAGGGCACAATTGAGGATGCTAATCATATTCTCTTTGAGTGTCCGGCATTCGATTCTGGTTGCAAACTTAGTCCCAGAGATGATCGAGTAGCGTAGGACGTGGGATGCAGCGTGCGCTTTCGCACCCAGCACTATGAATAAACTACGAAGGCTGGAAAGGCAGAGAAAAATCAGGCACCTGCGAAGGAATACTTCATGGTGGTACTGCAGGAGTGTGCTCCTCAATCATGGCTTATGGCATATAGGTTAAATATATATTTAATAATGTTTAAATAAATTTTCTCAATTCACAATTCAGAGAAACCCTTACTTGTCGTCCTTGCATTGTGGTGTAGAAGGCGGGTGAACGGTTTGTCTTAGAATGATTTTATTCGGGCATCAAGGCCACTATTTATATGCTTTCATTACAGGGGTTCTTATGGCTAGGTATTATTACATGCGTTATAGTAGATATTAATGCTAATCTTATGCTAGACTTAAATAACTGTAAGTTCATCTATGTCTTATCTGCTTTGATGCATAGGCGTTGGAGCTTTGCTAAGATAAGCTTAAGAGTTAAGCTTTTAAGTATAAACTTCTATGAATAAGCTTTTAGATGTGAACTTTAAGAATAAAGCTTTGGCTTATGTTTTAATGGCTTAAGCTTAATAATCGTGCTGAACAGTTGTTGTATGTTTAGTGTTTGCTTATCACCAATATTTATACAACTGTGGTACTCTGGACTTAAAACCTTTTTCGGATAGTAGAATTGGTAGAATTTTCGAGTCTCACCCATGCCAAAAAGCATCTCGACTTACTCTCGCATGCGCTTCTCCTCTCGTCTGCAGCAGTTGGGTAAGTTTTGCGTTGTTGGCTTCGGAAGACCGTTGTGATTGCAGCTTTCCGACATCCAGCTTTCGACGTGTGCTAGTGCGTCCGCCCCATTCTGCAACCAGATAGTGATCCGAGTCTATATACTATGTAGTATTTTATAATTGCATTTTTGCCAATTTTTGAGATATTTTTCGGGTGTTAAGAGAGGCAAAAAAATCTCACCAGCGGCATTCGATCGGTCCTCAAACCGCTCCAAACAGTGTTTTCTTCGGGTGCATTGGAAGCTCTGGAACTGCATCTGGCGGCTCTTCAGACCAAATTCGGCAGCTCTGCTTGATGAGCCAAATATTAGCTTCGTCGATAAAGACCATTTTTCGAAAAAAAAAAATGGGATCTTCATTTAACTCTTTTAAGAATCATTTAGCAAACAAACGAGGTTGTGGAAGGTCGTCCGATTCATTTCTTGCCACAGCTGTATTTTGCATGGCTTCATACCGAGGTCTTTAAGTAAAATCTTCCAGGTGGTCGAATAACACAAGTCCAATTGTTGAGAACGGCTACGAATTGACATATCGCGATCTTCATTGATACCGGCCGATACAGCAGCAATATTCTCCTGGGTACACACTCTCCGTACCTAGGTTGGATTAATGTCCGATAAACAGAAGCAGAAGTTTGATCACAATAGCTAGAACAGCAGTTATTTGAGTTTTATTGTTTCAATCAGGGATTTCCTCAGGGTAAAACGCAGGGTAATCTTTAGCAAAAACTTACAAATGTTAGGTTAAAGGGACCATATGGTATATACTGAAATTTTCATAAAAATAACAATTTTATTATATTATTTCTTTGCATCTGTTTTGGTTCAATAATTTCCAAATATTATTAATTTATCCTTAGTTTTTTCATTTACAAAGGAAACGAATTAATAATTCGACCAAATGGAATTAACCTAAAAGCAGGGATAAATTGTGATAGGTGAAATGATCTGCATTCTGTGTATTTGACACTCCATCAGATATCAGATTGCTCTTTTAGTTACACAAGTAATATAAAGGCTTTTTTCCCGGGTAAGGTTAATTATGTTTAATGTTCCTTCTTTATAATGACTTTCTGTTGTGCAGGTTTTTTAAATTTTACCGGTACATACCGGTACGTACCGGAACAGTAGAACGGGTAGCAACCTGCACAACAGAAAGTCGTTATAAAGAAGGACAACTAAGGATAAATTAATAATATTTGGAAATTATTGAACCAAAACAGATGCAAAGAAATAAGATAAAATTGTTATTTTTATGAAAATTTCAGTATATACCAGTATATACCTAACATTTGTAAGTTTTTGCTAAAGTTTACCCTACGTTTTACCCTGAGGAAAACCCTGATTGAAACAATAAAACTCAAATAACTGCTGTTCTAGCTATTGTGATCAAACTTTTGCTTCTGTTTATCGGACATTAATCCAACCTAGGTACGGAGAGTGTGTACCCAGGAGAATATTGCTGCTGTATCGGCCGGTATCAATGAAGATCGCGATATGTCAATTCGTAGCCGTTCTCAACAATTGGACTTGTGTTATTCGACCACCTGGAAGATTTTACTTAAGGACCTCGGTATGAAGCCATGCAAAATACAGCTGTGGCAAGAAATGAATCGGACGACCTTCCACAACCTCGTTTGTTTGCTAAATGATTCTTAAAAGAGTTAAATGAAGATCCCATTTTTTTTTTTCGAAAAATGGTCTTTATCGACGAAGCTAATATTTGGCTCATCAAGCAGAGCTGCCGAATTTGGTCTGAAGAGCCGCCAGATGCAGTTCCAGAGCTTCCAATGCACCCGAAGAAAACACTGTTTGGAGCGGTTTGAGGACCAGTCGAATGCCGCTGGTGAGATTTTTTTGCCTCTCTTAACACCCGAAAAATATCTCAAAAATTGGCAAAAACGCAATTATAAAATACTACATAGTATATAGACTCGGATCACTATCTGGTTGCAGAAAGGGGCGGACGCGGATCAGTGTGGCTCATGACGCACGCACTAGCACACGTCGAAAGCTGGATGTCGGAAAGCTGCAATCACAACGGTCTTCCGAAGCCAACAACGCAAAACTTACCCAACTGCTGCAAGAAATCTCGCCATACCCTTCTAGTGTATGCGAACAGTGAAAACATATTTTCCACTCCATGAGTACAGCTGCCAAGGAGATACTCGGATTATCCGAGTTCCCTCGAAAGCAGACCTGGTACGATGAGAAGTGTTGCCAAGCTACTGCTGAGGAAGACGCTGCCCGCAGAAGAACTCTGAGTCGGGAGCAACATGATCTGTAAAAGAGCGATACCGGAAGAAAAGACGAGAGGAGAAGCGCATGCGAGAGTAAGTCGAGATGCTTTTTGGCATGGGTGAGACTCGAAAATTCTACCAATTCTACTATCCGAAAAAGGTTTTAAGTCCAGAGTACCACAGTTGTATAAATATTGGTGATAAGCAAACACTTAACATACAACAACTGTTCAGCACGATTATTAAGCTTAAGCCATTAAAACATAAGCCAAAGCTTTATTCTTAAAGTTCACATCTAAAAGCTTATCCATAGAAGCTTATACTTAAAAGCTTAACTCTTAAGCTTATCTTAGCAAAGCTCCAACGCCTATGCATCAAAGCAGATAAGACATAGATGAACTTACAGTTATTTAAGTCTAGCATAAGATTAGCATTAATATCTACTATAACGCATGTAATAATACCTAGCCATAAGAACCCCTGTAATGAAAGCATATAAATAGTGGCCTTGATCCCCGAATAAAATCATTATAAGACAAACCGTTCACCCGCCTTCTACACCACAATGCAAGGACGACAAGTAAGGGTTTCTCTGAATTGTGAATTGAGAAAATTTATTTAAACATTATTAAATATATATTTAACCTATATGCCATAAGCCATGATTGAGGAGCACACTCCTGCAGTACCACCATGAAGTATACCTTCGCAGGTGCCTGATTTTTCTCTGCCTTTCCAGCCTTCGTAGTTTATTCATAGTGCTGGGTGCGAAAGCGCACGCTGCATCCCACGTCCTACGCTACTCGATCATCTCTGGGACTAAGTTTGCAACCAGAATCGAATGCCGGACACTCAAAGAGAATATGATTAGCATCCTCAATTGTGCCCTCTCCGCAAGCGGTGCACCACTCTGACCTTTCATGTTCAAAACGTTTTAGGTACACTCTAAAGCAGCCATGTCCGCTTAGTAACTGCGTGAGTTGGAAATTTACTTGCCCATGTCTTTTTATGTTTCTTATAAGCTTCCATTGGCCCTTGGTTGATGAATCCCATCAGGTTTGCAATCGCCAAATGCTGACTTCTCTGGCCTCCGCCCTTGGGGTTTCACGGTCTTCGTCCGCGAGCAGGTCGATTGGTATCATACCAGCTATCACTAACGCAGCATCATCTGATATGGTTCGGAATCGAATGCTGGCAAGGCCTTTAAGGTTAGTACGCTATAAACGCAGACATTTGCAAACAGCCTAGCTGACATCTTTGTCCAAGGAGATGCACTGAGCATAGCGAACCATTTTGACTTCAAAGTCGAGGAAGCTTGCGACGCAGCTATGGAATCAAAAAGGTCATAAAGAAGACACCACGAGCTGGTGTACTAGTGGAACGAGTCTATAGCTGAGGCACGAACGGCCTGTTTTAGGGCTCGCCGGCGTTACCAACGCTCAACGAATCCGAGAGATGGAGAGAAATCTTCAGGTTGAAGAGGAAAGCGCTTAAAAATGTATTTAAGGCAGTAGAGCTGTAAAAACATCGATAGTGCCCCCCATCGATGTTTTCGATAGTGATAGTCTAAACCATCGATTATTTCGATATTATCGACCTAAAAAAAAAGTTTTTTTATACAAATTTTTAAATTGTTTTTTATACCTATTTTGTTTAAACAATTCAGGTTGCATTACATATATACAGCTGCGGCAAAATAAAATCACATTTTGTACTTTTTTAAATAAAGGACAAAAAATAATAGTTTGAAAGCAACTTAAATTTTTTTAATTTTTATTCGATATTAATGATTAATAAAGACTGCAAATTAAAAAAAAATGTTTTCGTTCTTCGGAAGTATTAAGAATATTAATATTATTGATTTATAATGATTACAAAATAAATAAACAGTTTTCGGGATTATCCGTTCTTCGGAAAGTTGATGGAAATATTGTAGTCTGTGAATAACAATACATATACTAGTATATGTAGTATATATGCAAATAATCCGGCGCGCTTTGCTTTGCCACCATCAGTATAGCCGCCAAAATGATGAAAAAAACGTTTTGCAATGATACCACCCCCGCCAACCATTTTCCGACCTTTAGAAATGAGAAAATTCCGACCTTTGCAGTGAACTTCCCAAAATAAAACGAGTAAGAAAGTCGGTCAAACCCGACTGTAATATACTCTGTACCAGTTTGTATGTAACTGATAACTTTAAAGTGTGATGTTGGGTGGCAACTCTTTCGACTATCGTTCATCTGGTTGAAAAACGATGTACGGGCTCGATAATTAATGATGTGTAGAATTACCCTAATACATAACTCTTAAAATTATAAAATTTGTATATAATTTCCTATTAACATAATCATATCTATCATATTTCTGACCGCAGGCCATCTCAATTGCATCGCTCCTCTCATACTTCGTCTTTGCCTACTTGCACAATCTATTGGAAAGAAGGGAGGGGGAAACTGAAAGCGGCGCAGTCCAGTAAGCTATTGCCCTCTCGCTCTCTCTTTCTCGTAAGTGGCTGCAGTGTTGTTGTTGCCGTTGCATTAAATTTTCTTTTACATATAGCGCCACTATTGTTCATCTGATCGGAAAACGATGTATGGGGCTTGATAAGAAATGATGAGTAGAATATATGTCTTAAAGGTTCGAACAACGTAACTCCAAAATTGTGGAAGATTCGAGGTTTTTTTGAATTTGCGGGGGAGGCAGGGGGCGTGGCAAAAATCTAAACTAAACTTGATCTGCCTGCAAGTATAAGAAATATATGTTCCATACACTTCAAACCTCTTTCTCTTACCATCTCTGAGATCTTTTCGTTCATACGGACAGACGGACAGACGGACATGGCTATATCGACTCGGCTGTTGATGCTGATCAAGATGATGATGATGTGTACCTTCGGTACAGAGTATAAAAACACGAATCCATTATTGATTTCATTCATTCTGACCCTAGAGCTTACAAAACGAATTTTATTCAGATCGACTCACAAATAGCCATTGTCACTGAACCAAAATACGCCCACCATTATTCTTGCCTGTGGGCGGAAAATTTCACCACCGAGAAATCTAATGTCTAATTATTTTCTATAATGTGTTCACAAAACGATTTTGAAGTCAATCGGATTAAAAATAGGTTTTACCATATAGAATTTTCCAGGCATTTCCCTACTCTTGGGGCAAATTTTTCCAACATCGCGATGTATCGATGGTGGAAAAAACAATCGATGATGCAGCAGCACAGCCACCATCGATATTATCGATATATCGTCGATAGTTTTACAGCTCTATAAGGCAGCAACAGGGACTGTTTTCTAGCGCTGTGCGACACAGCTGAGGATGATATTTGGGGAAAAACTTACAAGACGGTAGTAAAAAGTCTGAGTGGTGGAAGGCCAGCTACCCCGAACGCCCCAAAGGAGTTTAAAGTGATCGTGGAAACGCTATTCCCATGCAGAGCCATTGTCGGCGTTAACTTTTTCTCAATCTTTATTTGAGCAGACAGAAAACCAATTGGCAGCCTACTTGTGTCTAAAGCCGATTTTATGAGGGATACAATTTAGTATGCCTAAATATTTTGAAGTTGGGTAGGGGTTGAGCTCTATCATTGGAGCACAGTAGTCAAGTGCCCCGAATCCGAAATACCCTGTATCCTTGATTTTATGTATTTTTATACACACATAAATATACGTACAACCAGCTGACGCTAACGACTCCGCAGAAGCGACGTCGCAGTCACCCTTCCACCCACTGCCTGTGGGATGGCTAAAAATTATTTTTTCGCAAGACTCTCTTGTTTTTCAACCGATCTGTTTGTGCGTTTCCGAAAAAAAAGATATTTGGCCTAGGTTAATGTGTTTAAAGTCACAAAGTTCTAACTTAAAAATTGTGGGTGTGACAGTTTTTTTCGGTTGGTGGTAGAGGGCGAGAATGCCAAGCACATGGCTCAATTTTTTATAGTGTTCGAAATCGAAGCGTTCATACAAACGGTCAGACAGACGGACATGGCAATATCGACTCGGTTATGGATGCTTATCAAGAATATCGAGAATAATAAGGTCGCAAATATTTCCTTTTGTTTGTTACACACTTTTGCAAAACTTAATGATACCACTTTATGGGTACAGGGTATACAAATAAATAGTTAAGTATCTTTACAGCCCCAAAAGGCCAAGCCGACCTTCTCGCGATCCCTTTTTTTAATTTTAGTTCAGGAGAATGGGAAATACAGTTTAACGACGACTCCGAACGAAAAAGTCTTTGAGAAGCCTTTTTTATGGCTACATACTTCACATCTGTCGCCAAGAGCCGTGTCGATATAGCCAAGTCCGTTTGTCTGTTCGTATCAACGCACTTCATCATCATCGCAATTCTCACAGCATAGCATTAGCCCAGCTTCGAATTTTTGATTTTGTGCAGATGCTTTACATGAGAACTACGTTGTTGTTCAAAGCACAGCACATGAAAAAGCATTTTTTCGGTGCTATTGCTACTTTGCTGACAGTTTTTTAAACCCTGAGTCCAAGCCTATCTAGACTTACTCTTTTACAATGACCATTGTTTTAAATAATTTTATAGTATATATAATATTACATTAATAGAAGTATCAATTGGTAATTACAGAGCACAGGCACCGTACAGTTCTTTGCCGATTACGAAAAGTCTACTGGGAATTATATATGCGATGTTGATGGAAATATTTTGCTCGACGTCTACACTCAAATCTCGTCAGTACCATTGGGTTACAATCACCCAAGACTCTTGAATATATTCAAAGATGAAAAGAACCTGAAAAGTAAGTCCACTTAACAATTTTTTTTTGTACTTATATATAACCAAAGATCTAAACCTAGATATTTTTCAAACCTATATAACTTGTTATATGAGATGTGGTTTTTGTTTACTATGTTCTTAAATATACCTATTTTACTATAATATGTATTATATATTAAGCTACTTCAGGTTCGACTTTGGAACCAGCACTGTAGCTTATAGTAGCACTCTATGCCGTATGTTTTCTGTGGCTTTTGCCGCACAAACACATGTTTGGATCATTGATGATAAAGATGGGACAGAAAATTCGATCCCGTCCCATAGAAGAAAGCGTGTACGACGGCATATTCTTCATCAGCGTGATGAGCTGAGTTGATATTGCTGGTCACCTCCCACAGTCTTATAGCTATCGGGATGATAAATTTGTCGGAGCCAGACGAATCCAACCGCTTGATCAAAGGATCAGTTAAGATAACTTCTAAATTATTAAACTGATCGAAGTGAAATTTTTACTGTTGATAAGAAAGACCTGGCTGCATATAAATCTTTACATATATATAAAAGTGAATGTAATTTATGTATGTATGTATGTTCCTTATAGGTGACTAAACCACTGAACCGATCATTATGAAATTTTCACAGTAAGTCCATGTCGATCAGGAAAGAGTCACAGGCTATGCCGTCTGTGATCCGGTTCGAAAGCCGTTTCAAGCCGGTTAAACCGGTTCAAAAGTGGTTCAGAGCCATATCTCAAAAGATGTTAAAGCTATAACCTTAAATTTTGTGTGTTGGTTAAGCTAAGTTCACACGTGCATATTAATTTGTCAAAAATGGCAGGAATTTGGTCAAATTTGTTTGTTTTCTGTGTGAACGCCATATTTATTTGCAGGCAAACGCTTGTGCAAACTGGTTTGGTAAGTTTGTAGGGTGAACATTCTCCAGCAAACTGTTGCAAATGTGGCAAATGTGATGCCGAGTTTGTTTTTGCAAGTCAAATGGTAGAAAAAACTGTGACAAATTTGGGTTGCTATTTTGAGTAATTTTAACAGCAAGTGAGTTTGTAAATCAATTTTAATATTCAATGTTAAAAACAGGTCAATAAGTAATTATATAACAACAACACTGGTTTACAAATACGGGTCATCTATTGTCCGTTGTCTATGTCCGTTTTACCCCATATCCTTTTGTTCAAGAGATATAAAGTAACGTATTTAAAACACAAAATTGATTATTTAAGCAGCAAACCACAAGACAGAAGAACTAAACGCGAAGTTTGTTTTTTGTTCTAAAGAAACCAGTTTTTTTTTCCATAATATGAAAATTGTATTGGTTTTTGATAAAAATCTGTTCTTTTTTTTAATTTCTGCTTGTTGAATACTTGTTCATTATATTTTAAATAACATTGTGTCTTCCAATTTACTATATTTATGGTTCAAAAACTTTTTAAATTTACGAATTATTTATCTTATATTTATTATAACCAAAATAACTTTACATAACATTAAATTATAAAAAAAAAAAATAGAAGGCTAACATCGGCTACGCCGATGTTTTAAATACCCTTGCAGTTTTCGAAAGGCGCTACCATTGATAACCAAAAAGTTTTTCTCACAAGAATTAGTTTTTAGACCGATCGTTCCTATGGCAGCTATATGCTATAGTCATCCGATTTCGATCAATTTTTCCAGAATTGTGTGGAAGTATATAAAGCTAATATATACCACGATTGGTGATATATATTGATGGAAAACAAAAAAGTTTTTCTCACTAGAACTAGTTTTTGGACCAATTGTTTATATGGCAGCTATATGCTATAGTCATCCGATTTCGATAAATTTTTCCAGAATTGTGTGGAAGCATATAAAACTTATACATACCACGATTGGTGACGCTACGATGGAAAACAAAAAAGTTTTTCTCACAAGAACTAGTTTTTGGACCGATCGTTCCTATGGCAGCTATATGATATAGTCATCCGATCCGGCCGATTCCGACAAATGTGCAGCGTATTTGTATTTAAAGACTTTTTGCAAAGTTTGATCAAGATAGCTTCAAAACTGAGGGAGGAGATAGCATAGAAACAGACGGACAGACGGACGGACGGACGGACGGACGGACGGACAGACGGACAAACGGAAATGAACTCAGCTCGTCATGCTGATCAAGAATATATATACTTTATGTGGTCGGAAATGCTTCCTTCTATGCGTTACAAACATCGTGACAATTTTAATATACCCTCTGCAAGGGTATAACAAAGAAATATTTTTAAAATGAAAAGAGTAAACATAAAAAAACTGTTTTATTTTGATAAAATCGTACATTTCTGTAGTTTTTTGGTCATAAAGCGCGATGATATCGAAAGACTGGAAGCGCAGTAAATATACTAAAGATTATTACTTAAACTAAACCGAGAATTTTTCATTAGGCAGAACATTTTTAAGAATTTATTTTATTTGGCAAAAAAGAAATTATCTAAAAAACATCAAATTTTGCAATTGAAAACAAAAAAGAGTATCTTATGGAAAAAATCCAAACTTCGCGTTCAGGTTTTCTGTATTGTTTTTCAAAGCAGCTTACATAAACATTAAAGTTGTTTGAATAACTTACTTAATGTGCACTCAGGACTTAAAAAGTGTAAACATTCCTCGTTTAATAAACTTAATAATCCAAAAATCTCTTGAACACCAGTAGATGGAAAGAACTAACAATTGATTTGAATGCAATGACCAAAAATACATAAAGAAAGTGTGCTTTCTTCTCTGGTCCTAAACCATGTAAGCTTGTGTAATTTAACAACAACATTATTAAAAATTCCATATCACAGTTTACATTTATACTTTGATACAAATAACAGTCGTTTTATTTTTGTTACATCTGCTTAAAAAATACACATATCAATATTTTTTTTTTCAATCATTTGCAGGGCTACATAATTATACGCTCGCCCTATGCACAAAATTCGCACCTGTCTCATTTTGTTATCGACTTAAGAAAACACAAGAAAGCAAGATACAAGCGCATGACACCCATTAATTGTGTTGTTTGAATCTAATAAAAATTGTCCTCGTCCATTTTCTTATAAAAACTACTTAACCGCACTAAATCGATATACTATCAGCAGCTATCGACAAGCCACATGGTTTGTGCAAACCAAAATTTGTCGCCACCTGAATTTGCGAGTGTGAACACTAAGCCAAATTCATTACAAACATTCGAAGTTCCGACAAATTCGTTTGCATATTAATTTGTCGTGTGGGAACATCCAGACAAATTCGGACACAAATCATACAAACTCCGAGATGACAGTTTGCGTAAATTAATTTGCGCGTGTGAACTTAGCTTAAACGACATTTAAAGCCAGATATTTCACAGTTTGATGGACGGTTCCGAACCCGTTCAACCGGTTTAATAGTGCTCCCAAGCCATATCTCAACCTTTTAAAAAGTTGCCAGGAACGTAAAATTAGATGTGTAGGTTTGTAACCGTTGTAATAACGATTTAGAGCAATATCTGTGAAATTATTAAAGATATGAACTTAAAACCTTCGGGTATATGGAGTTATATATTTTCCTGATGTTAAATGCTGTCCGTAACAGTTTGTGGAAAGCGATTTGACCTTGATCATAATCTCTCACATAACAGTAATGCATTTTTTTTAATATTGAATAACACCATCACAATGTTTAAGGACTAGAAGTGGAGAACTATCGAGAGCACTATCGGGACTATCGATGGTTGGGCGCTATCGAGTCGCCATCGATAGTATCCATGCACTATCGATAGTTTTAGATAGTATTTTTGCAAGCTTTACATATCACTACTCTTAAAATAAAATAAAAATAAATTGAGCTTTAAAACGTTTTTTACCAAATCTTATCTCATGGAGGTTGATAAGTCAAATTAATCTAAGTGTTGCTTTTAAGCCGACTTGTAGCTTTATCCACTAATCTCTAAAAAGGTTGTACTACTAATTATGCTTTGCATGAATAAGCCGTTTGTGTAATCGTGTAATGAGCTTAGAATAATCTCTTTCTTTCTATCAAAACCTCTTTTTTAACGTATTTAGCCCTTAGTTTGACTTAATTTAGTATTTTTCTAAGCGTTTTCGTGTCACACGTTTTTGGCTGAATACCACGGTCGGTTGGGTCGGTAACCGCAATTTGAAAAATACCTCAAATCTCCCACAATTTTTAAAATGGATTGTTCGAACCTTCCAGACATAAATTTTAATCATCATTACTTATGGATCCGCCATACATCATTTTCCAATCAGATGAGCTACAGTAGAGTTGCCACGCCCGCAATTTGGGCATGTTGTGATCTAATAAAATATTCTGAAATAAGCCTTACCCTGAGTAGCGGGTATATCGAAGTCTTCAATTTCACGCGACTTCAACTTACGCTCTCGTTTTTTAATAAATTATTTACAATTTTTGCGTTTTTAATCATGAGCGTACTATCTATCATACTATCGAAAACTATCGTGGACTATCGATGGTTTTCAAAAAACTATCGTTGACTATCGATGGTGCCGACTATCGATAGTTCTCCACCTCTATTAAGGACAAACCTTAAATTATCAAATTAAAGAAAAAAATTATTAAAACCAAATTTTAAAAAATATAATAATTTTTAGTTTTCCACCTAGACTAGTTTTTAGACCGATCATTCAAATGGCAACAAAATAATACAATTGTCATTCTATTTTAACCAATTTTTACTAATTGTGTAGGAAGCAAAAAAATTAAAAACCCCAATGGGGGAACTACGGTGGAAAACAAACCAGTTTACTTACTAGAACTAGTTTTGAACCAACAGTTTATTTGTGCAACTATATATATAGTCATCCGATTTGATTTAGACACAGAGTGGGAGAATTTTAGCTGCACTCAGTCGCATCTAGACTAGATAGACGATCGAGACACGTTCACTTAATATGTAACCTTGATCAGGAATTTTGCGTTATCTCTGCGACCCCTGCCTCTACAAACAAAATTGACCTGCCTGCAAGTATAAGCCATCATTTGTTTTTTAACCCCCAAACCCTATACTTACCATCTCGGAGTTCCCTTCGTTCATCCGGACAGACGGACAGACTGACGGACATGGCTATTCGACTCAGCTGATGATGCTGCCCAAATATATATTTTATAGGGCGCGAGTGGCTCGCATTTCTGGCTTTTACATCATTTGATAAAACCCTAAAGGACAGGCCCTGTCTACCAACGGTACATGGAACAAGCAAGAATTATGTTCTCGATCTGGCAACGAATCTCCGAGGCAAAGTCCGTAGCAGGTGTCGTGACCTTAGACCTTGATCAGAAGTACTGCATCTCAATTTCACTAGTTTACAGCAAAATAGACCCATTGAAGCCATTTTTTTTTTAATGATGTATTTTGGAATGCTGAACTCAAAAATAAATTTGAAAAATTGTTGTATGGATAAGTTTTTGAGTTGGAATTTTTTTTAGTTTTTCGGTAGGTACTCATTCATTTAAAGCCATATCTCGAGTTACAAACTTAAGATGGAGCCAAACAAGAGATTAATCAAAATGTATGTAATTTCCAATAATCTAGTCGAAGAAGATTTTCCAATCAGTTTAGTAGTTTGAAAGTTTTTATAAAGTTTTTTATAAAAAAATTTTATCGACATATTTTTCTTTCTATATGTCGATAAAATTTTTTTATAAAAACGTGAAAATTTGATTTTCTAAAATCTGTAAATGGTTGAACAAATCAAAAAATTGTTTTTTCTTTTACACTCACGAATTGAACTTTTACGAAGAAAATAAGGTATTGATGACAAAAATTTGTGGATAAATAGCGAAGTTGTGAGCAATTTTGTGAAAGTACTAAGAGTTAAATTTGACTATTTTACGTGTATATTAAACAAATTTTTTTTACTTCGCTTTTTGCTCAATGTGCGAGTTTCAATAGACGCCAAATCACAGAAAAAAATTAAGAGCAAGGCCAAAAACGAAGAAGAAATAAAAACTTTTTCTAATCTTCTCTATATATAAAAGAGTTTGTCCTGACTGATTGGCAATCAACGTAGAGCCTGAACGGTAAGAGATAGAAAGCTGAAATTTTCACAGAAGTTTCCTTATAAGTTGAAAGTGAGCACTAAGGCGGGGATTTGGAAAATTCCACCCCTAAGGGGTGGAAAACTCCCGGAAAAGCTACTATGGGGAAAATTTTGTTTTTCATCCGATTGTCTTGAAATTTGGTTTGTAAGTAAAGAAAACGAAATAACTGGACACCTGTTTCCCAGATTTCGGAAAATCCGCCCACAAGGAAAATGGCCGGAAAATTCTTTATGGAAAAAACTATTTTTCATCCGATTGACTTCAAACTCGGTTTGTGAGGTGGTAGGATGGTAAGCAGAATAATTAGACTTGAGATTTTCCGATGATGGAAAATCTGCCCGAAAAGTCGGGAAATTCCCGGAAAATTCCATATGGAAAAACTATTTTTCATCCGTTTGGCTTCAAACTCGGTTTGTAAGGGTAGTATGCTAAGTAATTGGACATGAGATTTTCAAATGTTGGAAAATCCGCCCACAAAGAAAATACCCGGAAAATTCTATATGAAAAACTATTTTTGATCCGATTGACTTCAAACTCGTTTTGTAAGGATAGTATGCAAAATAATTAGACATAAGATTTTCCGATGTTGGAAAATGCGCCCGAAAAGTCGGGAAATTCCCGGAAAATTCCATTTGGAAAAAACTGTTTTTCATCCGATTGTCTTCAAATTCGGTTTGTAAGGATAGTATGCTAAATAATTAGACATGTGATTTTTCGATTGTGGAAAATCCACCCACATGGAAAATAGCCGGAAAATTCTTCATGGAAAAAACTATTTTTCATCCGATTGACTTCAAACTCGGTTTGTGGGGATGGTAAGCAAAATAATTAGATATAAGATTTTCCGATGTTGGAAAATGCGCCCGAAAAGTCGGGAAATTCCCGGAAAATTCCAAATGGAAAAAACTATTTTTCATCCGTTTGGCTTCAAACTCGGTTTGTAAGGGTAGTTTGCTAAATAATTAGGCATGTGATATTTTGTTGGTGGAAAATCCACCCACAAGGAAAATGGCCGGAAAATTCTATATGGAAAACACTATTTTTCATCCGATTGACTTCAAACTCGGTTTGTAAGGATAGTTTGCAAAATAATTAGACTTGAGATTTTCCAATGTTGGAAAATCTGCACGAAAAGTCGGCAAATTCTATATGGTAAAACCTATTTTTAATCCGATTGGCTTCAAAATCGGTTTGTGAACACATTATAGAAAATAATTATACATTTGATTTCTCGGTGGTAGAATTTCTGCCCACAGGCAAGAATAATGGTGGGCGTATTTCGGTTCAGTGACAATGGCTATTTGTGAGCCGATCTGAATAAAATTCGTTTTGTAAGATCTAGGGTCAGAATAAATGGAAACACGTGTATTTTTATTTCGGGAAGTTCACTGCAAAGGTCGGATTATGGGTGCGGGGGTGGGTTTTTAGCCGATATGTATTAAATTTGGTTTGAAAGCTCTATGGGCCAATTAAATAGGATAAAGTTTTTAGCTTTGCGCTTACTCACCCTCAAGGTCGGATAATGGGTGACGGGGGTGGTTTTAGCGTTTGTACGCTTAACGGGCCAAGTAGGTGGAAAATAATTTTCTCATTTCTGATGGTCGGAAAATGGGGGCGGGGGTGGTATCATTGCCAACGTTTTTTTCATTATTTTGGCGGCTATACTGATGGTGGCGAAGCGAAGCGCGCCGGGTTATATGCTAGTCTCTATATATATAAAAGAGTTTGTCCTGACTGACTGACTGACTGACTGACTTACTGATTCACTGATTCACTGATTGGCAATCAACGTAGAGCCTGAACGGTAAGACATAGAAAGCTGAAATTTTCACAGAAGTTTCCTTATGAGTTGAAAGTGAGCATTAAGGCGGGGTTTTGGAAAATTCCACCCCTAAGGGGTGGAAAACTCCCGGAAAAGCTACTATGGAGAAAATTTTGTTTTTCATCCGATTGACTTGAAATTTGGTTTGTAACTAAAATAAGCGAAATTATTGGACACCTTTTTCCCCGATTCCGGAAAATCCGACCACAAGGAAAATGGCCGGAAAATTCTTCATGGAAAAAACTATTTTTCATCCGATTGACTTCAAACTCGGTTTGTGAGGATGGTAAGCAGAATAATTAGACTTGAGATTTTCCGATGATGGAAAATCCGCCCGAAAAGACGGGAAATTCCCGGAAAATTCCATATGGAAAATACTATTTTTCTTTCGATTGGCTTCAAACTCGGTTTGTAAGGATAGTATGCTAAGTAATTGGACATGAGATATTCAAATGTTGGAAAATCCGCCCACAAAGGAAATACCCGGAAAATTCTATATGAAAAACTATTTTTGATCCGATTGACTTCAAACTCGGTTTGTAAGGATAGTATGCAAAATAATTAGACAGAAGATTTTCCGATTATGGAAAATCCGCCCAAAAAGTCGTGAAATTCCCGGAAAATTCCATATGGAAAAAACTGTATTTCATCCGATTGGCTTCAAACTCGGTTTGTAAGGATAGTATGCTAAATAATTAGACATGTGATTTTTCGATTGTGGAAAATCCACCGACAAGGAAAATTGCCGGAAAATTCTATATGGAAAACACTATTTTTCACCCGATTGACTTCAAACTCGGTTTGTAAGGATAGTATACAAAATAAGTTGACATGTGATTTTCCGATGTTGGAAAATTCGACCCAAGAGTGGGGAAATATCTGGAAAATTCTATATGGTAAAACCTATTTTTAATCCGATTGGCTTCAAAATGGGTTTGTGAACACATTATAGAAAATAATTAGACATTTGATTTCTCGGTGGTGGAATTTCCGCCCACAGGCAAGAATAATGGTGGGCATATTTCGGTTCAGTGACAATGGCTATTTGTGAGCCGATCTGAATAAAATTCGTTTTGTAAGCTCTAGGGTCAGAATAAATGGAAACACGTGTTTTTTTATTTCGGGAAGTTCACTGCAAAGGTCGGATTATGGGTGCGGGGGTGGGTTTTTAGCCGATATGTATTAAACTTGGTTTGAAAGCTCTATGGGCCAATTAAATAGGATAAAGTTTTTAGCTTTGAGCATACTCTCCCTCAAGTTCGGATAATGGGTGCCGGGGGTGGTTTCAGGGTTTGTACGCTTAATGGGCCAACTAGGTGGAAAATAATTTTCTCATTTCTGATGGTCGGAAAATAAGGGCGGGGGTGGGATCATTGCCAAACGTTTTTTTCATCATTTTTGCTGCTTTACTGATCGTGGCGAAGCGAAGCGCGCCGGGTTATATGTTAGTAAATACATAAAACACTGAAACTCGACTGTTAGTACTTGTACTCAATTGTTTACAACTCCATTATGTATCCATAGATATTCTTTATTAACAAGAAAAAAACATTTATTCTTACCAGTTTTAACCTTTTACAGATTTAAAAAAAATAAATTTTGGACGGTTTTGAGAAAAAATATATTTTTTCGAAATATTTTTGCTTGTAGCATTCAAACGACTAAACCGATCTTCAACAATATTATTAAAAATTGCATACCCTTTAGAATAATACCTTACTTGACGACATATACAGTTTCTATCTCGAGATATGTCATAAAATAAAAGGGTACCTACCGAAAAAATTTAAAAAAAATTCTAACTGAAAAACGTATCCATACAAAAATTTTTGAATTTCATTTTTGAGTTCAGCGTTCCAAAGTACATAATAAAAAAATAACAGCTTCAAAGGTATTAATTTTTTTTTTTATTTTTGTGAACTAATATTATAGGCCCTATAGAACAGCCGAAATCGCCGACTGCAACTAATAACTTCATGAAAATGAGGAAATTTCCCATTTTATAGCGGTATGTCTTGAGCTCAAAGAAATTAGACAAGCGCACTGGGGAACACAATTGCTAAGGATTCTAAACTTTCGTTAATGTACAGAATGGAGAAAATTAGATAGTCTTAGAAAACGACCTCAAAAAAGCACCTAAAAATAGGCATCAAACTATTCCGGAAGCTTTTTAGATAGGATAAAGATAAAGAAAGAAAGAAGAAAAAACAAAATATCATTTTAAGATATATACTTTAATAATTAATTAGGGTATTCACGACAACTTGCTTATAAGATAACCTGTTGACAAATTTAATCTCCAACAACAAAATGTACTACCGAAAAGAAAGCTGACATCACCAGCTACCCATTGGGTGCCAGAATTGTAATATTTTGTTGATAAAGCGCCACTATTTTATAAATCACAATTAGCTGGAACTTCCACCTTGGTGGCAATGGTGTAAAGGTTAAGGTGTGAGAATGAAAGTCAACAAGACCTGAGTTCAATTACGGTCTTCAAGAAACTTTTATCGATTGCAATTACATAAAATGCAATCACATATTATTTTAAGCCATTATCTTTTAGCATATTTTAAAAATACCTAACTTAAAATTTTTCAATATAGTTAGCTCTGACTTACTGCGTTTTAATAATCGAGATATTCACTCACAAGTGTGTTTACGACAGATGAAGATCAAAATTTAATTTTTCAACGGGTTATCATCAGGGCTGCAAACCCCTCTGATTTTGACAGGGGTTCGGTTCGGGGTTCGAACCCTTACCCTACTCTGGGGGTTCGGTTCCACAACCGGTTCCCTTCAAATTGAGAACCGGGGTTCCGGTTCGGGTTTGGGTTCCAGATAGCATTTTATATATTTATGTACATAATAAATAATTTAATAGAATTTGAAGACGAGATGCCTTATAATACGCTGCCTGATGGCTTGGAAGTCAAGCACATAAGTGATCTGTCTTGATTGATTGATTGTATGTATGTTTAGAAGAGTTACGCGATTCTGCCAACTTGCACTCACAGCGAAAATCATTTCTCCTTCACAGTAGTGGGATTGCTGAATCTGATGTGATTTTTGTGGCTAAGAAACCTGCAAAAAACACGGCCACTTTTGGCCTAAAAAAATAAGAGATGAGCTTTATCTGCGTACCCGTGATTTAGTAACTGTGAGTGACCATATCGGCGTAACTGTGATTAAGTCACAGTGACTGGCAGTCATCAAATCACACTGTTACTTCAAATATGCAGTCACTGTGTGATTTGATGATTGCCAGTGACCGTGACTTAATCACAGACACGCCGGGTTGTCTCATCCCTAACTTATAGTGTGGCTGAACATGTTCATTTCCGAGAATTCAGTCAGAATTATTTTTTCTACAAATGGGACCTGCTTTGGCTGGCATATTGTGAGAGTGAAATGCTAAAAGAACTTTATTTGTGATTTGGTTAAAAAAAATGAAGATATTTAAATAAAGTGCAACTTTCCCTTGTATTCACAGTGCCATAGTATCTCCATACGAACAAAATAATACACAGAAATACGGTTTTAGATGCAAATTGAATTCACTTGCTTGAGGTTGTGTTATTTTGTCCAGTCTTTTGTTGCGGATGGGAAAAAGTGTCGCCGTCCATACATGGGCATATGAATGGATACATTTTTCTTCAAAATAATGAAATATTTTTTTCCATCGAAGTGCAAATATAAATTCTATGCTTGCCAATTTATTTTTAGAACCGAACCCCATCAATAAGAAAACAGGGTTAGGTTCGGGTTCGGGTTCTCGTGATTATTTTTAATGGGGTTCGGTTCCCGGTTCGGTTCAGGGATCACCAGAACCTGAACCGAACCGGTTCTGAAGGGTTCGGTTCCGGACCGGTTTGCAGCCCTGGTTATCATAAAGCAAGTTGTCGTGAATAAATTAAATATATACCTTAATCATTAATTCATTTTGTTACTGACTGACGGCATTTAAATGTCAATAGCTATGTATTGTGCAAAAAATAAAACATACTACTACTAAAAATAACGAGAGCGTAAGTTGATGTCGGCCCTGCTCGACTTCGGTATACCCGTTACTCAGGGTAAGGTTTATTTAAGAATATTTTATTAGATCACAACATGCCCAAATTTTGGCAGATATGAGTTTTTTTCCAAATTGCGGGGGTGGCAACTCGTTCTATCGTACTATCGTTTATCTGATCGGGAATCATTGGCGGATCGATAAGTAATGATGATTAAAATATATGTCTAGAAGGTTGTAACTATATATTTTCAAAATTGTGGGAGATATGAGGTATTTTT